>JBCEWB010127479.1:0-11332 GCA_039654565.1 Peronia peronii | reverse complement strand
AAAAAAAACAATAAATAAAAAAATCGATTTTGAGGTTTGTTTTCTCTTAAGTCTCTCGAAAGTCCTGCCTTTTCTGAATATAAATATTAAATTAAAAAGTGGATATGTCCATTCTAATGAGGTTGACCAGTCAACAGATGGCCAGACCTATTATCAGCTAGAATTTCGCTCCACCTGGTTGCTCTACGTAGTGGTAGATTATCACCATTTGATCGGATACAGACAAAGGACGCATAAAACACTTGATTATGACCTTTGCTAGCAATATCTTGAGGCCCAATGCCACTACAAAAAAAAAAAAAAAAAAATCACGAGCGCGCAGATTATCAATGTAAAGCTTTTTTGTTCTGCTTCAGAGCATGCCTGAGGACTATCTGCCATAGTGAATGGTAAGACACTTTTGATATTGACAAAGAAAGATATGGAGACCATATGCAGGCCCTCAAGATCCCGGAAATGACTATATGGGCGTCCTTATAGTGATGGGGAATTGGAAGCAAAATTTGAGAAAAGATATGCCCAGAAAATCAGGGAAGGCGATAAAGACACACAAGTCATTGAGAGAGGTTAGTATGTGACTAAGGTCTGTTCTGTTTAAGAACCGAATAACAAAAAAACTCCATATCGGTTACCTTAAAACAAACAAACAAAGAAAAAAAAAATATGTCACTTTAACTTTTTTTCCTATCTACCCCTTTATTTCTGAACTAATTCTGACCAAATGTGGCACACAACATTTTTACGACACGACCAAAAGGACATACATACACGGCAGATTCAATTCGCAAGTTTTAGAGAAAAATAGGTTGTTAGTGTGACAGAAAGATGAAATTTAAAATTTTCCTTCATGGCATTATCAGAAACTTTTGATAATTTTACTTTGCATGTGAAAAGCTAAAATACGTAACTTTTAGATATTAGGGAGTTTGCGATTCGCTTTCAACACGACAGAGACGCGGGAACAACGTAACCTTTGACCTCTGAAGCGCCACTTTCGGAAATTCCCAGAGGGTGATGTGTGCAAATCCAAACGTCGTTTCTCTTCTGGACCGTCGTTCAGGCGGCTTTGGTGGTTTCCAACAGTCTTAGCACAGCGTTTGCTTTTTGGAGGATTGCAAGGTAAATTGTTGTTTGTTTTGAAATTCTAATTTCAGTGAAACACAAGAATAGCCAAGCATTGATAAGAATATAATTTGAAAGTCCTCTGCTCTCTCAGTAGTGCAAAATTACGCTGATAAAGTTGGCTTGTTTTTAGGTCACACCCAGGCTTAGCAGACAAGCCTGGCACAACTCTTGAGGCCTAACTCGCCTACTCATGTAGAGTGGGTTGGGTGCATTTCCTGCATCCAGCCTCTCTTGTAGAAATGTTCTCTACATTAGATCTAGATCTACTCTACTGATCAACACAATTTAGAATTGTTGAGGCCTTTTTCCCATAAAAATAGCTTATTTCAGATAGTACAGACTGTGGTCAGTTTTTGAAGCTGACAAGTGTGTAGTGTGTTGTGTAAAATGTAGGTCACACCTTGCTTAACAGATGATAGCAGCCTCTCAGTCTAATTGATGCTTAATCGATAGGAATCTGATGTCGGTGTGTCTGTGCAGTTCATGGAACAACAAGCCACTCATGTGCATACACATCCTTTCGAATAAATAAACAACTTTTCTGGAAACATTAAGCGTCTAAATGTTTAATTTTGAAGAATATGTGTCATGATGTTCCAGAATCAGTTCTGCTAGCTAAAAAAGCCTGGTATAGGCCTACTGTAGATCTAGTGGGTTTGTGCATTACTTTCATCCAACCATTCTTGTAGAAATGATCTCTACACTAGATCTAAATCTAGATCTGCTTCACTGATCAACAAAATTTAGAATTAAGACCTTATTGTACTAAAGGTTTGCTTATTTCAGATGACTGGTCAATTCTTAAAACTTACTTAATCTTTGTAAAATTTTAATTTAGGTCACACCCCTGCTTCGCAGATGATAGCAGAAACTATATTTGATGTCGATAGGAATTTTATATGGGTGTGTCTGTGCACTTCATGTAACTACAAGCCATTCTTGTGCATACAGATCTACATCATTCCCGATTTAAAAAAACAAAGGAAAGAAAACTGGCCAAATGAAGCGTCCAAATATTTGACTTGAAGAAAAGCAAGTTATGATGTGCCAGAGTCAGTTCTTCAAGCTGCGTATGATTAAATCAGATAAATTCATGTTACACGTAATATGGAGTCTATCAATATCTTATTTCAATTTAGAACTTTAAACAGGTCTTCTAGATCTATAACTTGGTTTATAAATATGTATCAACCAGTGCCCCTGTTTTATGTTTAGATCTGGATATGTTTTATTTAGGAATAAAAAAAATACTATTGGCTATGGTTTAATTTTCTTTTGACAGATCTGTGGAAAAAAACATGGAAAACAAGAAGACCAGATTCAATGAAGAAAAAGATATTGCCCTATTGAAAGTGGCACTGAGCCTCAATGTGTTCACGGGCAAGAGAGGTGAGGGGTGGAGAAACCTTGCCATGGCAGTTATTGGGCTGGGGCTGTTCCCGAACAGTTTAACAGGAAGAACTGTTGGGGACAGGATCATCCTGCTGCTTGATCAATTTTCTGCTCGTCAGAGAGCTAGTCTGGCACGGTAAGTGTACAGAAGGCATAAGATCAAATACATTGTCCGACTGATGAAATAGTAAAAGTGTGAAGAAAAAATCAGTGAAAAAAATCAAGTAAATGTATCAGTTAAGTTCAAGGCTGGAATGGATTAATGGGCATTCCAATCAATTTCAATGAGGAAAATTGATTTGATGTGCGGGAAAATTGAGTTACGAGCTGGTCACAGAACGAATGGACCTCTCAAGTCAAGGTACCATCCTATGGTGTACATTGTTGTTAAAAGTGCATTGTGTTTTGCAAATGCCACTCTTTCTACAAGATTCACAGTGATCAAGACTAAACCCAGTAACTAATTAGGAATTATAGAGGATCATTAAATGAATAATAGAGGAAGACTGCAACAACTGAATGAATGGAAGACTGCAAGAACTGAATGCATTGGAAAGTGAAAGGATCCAGTAGCTCGTGGTTGGTATGATAATAGGATATAGATGTAGATCTATATGCATGTATATATTTAGCAGTCCCCTACTAGTAACCAACGAAATTCAAAATATATATTGTAAAGTGCTGTCATGGATTTTTAAGCAAACTTTTCCAACTAAATTATCAATTGAACTGAATAATTTGAAAATTCTGCATGTGCAATATGATTATTATCTTTGTGACGCTCTGTCATCAGTGTGTGTTATTTTTATCTCTTGCGAATTATGAAAGTACAGATATATTTCTATCTCTTTGTTTTGTCATGTTTGCATTCAATTTTATTTTGAATTGCTGGTACACCTTTGTTGGCAAATACATGTTGAAATTTATTGGCAAAGAGTAATATTAATTTAATACAGCTTTTACTTGTTACTTCCAGCTCAGCTGTAACGGAGGAATTTCTGCTCCAGGAGCTGCTGGAGATGAGACAGGAGAGCAAGAGGGCGGAGGAGGACAAGAGGACAGAGAAAGACATGGGAGCTGAAGTGAGGCAACAGGTCATTTAATTGAATCTATGTCATCAGATAGCGGTTTGCACCCAACCAGAAGGCAGTATCGCACAACTCCAGACCACATCACTGTACATGTACATTATCGTTCTAGATTTATATTGGGTGCACGAAATTGAGAGGATAGGACAGCGTTCACCAGATTTTGTGATAGTACGTGTAGATTATTAGATTTATATTGAAAAAATGAATCTGTTTCAAAGATTTAAAAAAAAATGATCGCTGATTGTATCAACCGCTTTATTTCCATTTCTTTCTTTTTTTTTGTATTAGGCAATGGAAGGCAGAGCAACAACAGTAACTGCACGATCACCAGCTGCATCTGATAGATCTAATACTGACATCAGCTCAACAAGTGACAGCAGTTCCTCAGTGAACTCGCCCCCAACAACCAAAAACGGTCATTATGACATGGACTGTTGTACCATGTGTATATAACTACTGCCCTGTCTCAAAGTAAGAGAAATGACCCAGTTTGTCTTGTTCATTTCCACCATAAATGCATTAAATTCTATAAATTCTGAAAAACAACCGACTAACATTCTGGTCTAAGCACACAGTAAGACTGCATTTAATTTTGCCACACACTTGGAAAATTGCAATTTAGAAAATCCACTGACATAATAAAATTCTTCATACTTGTACTTCATAATGTAATTTATAGTGCAAACACACATTTTTCATATTGTGTTCCTGGTAACAAAAATGGCAATGCTCTTGTTTTACTGATATAGCTGGGTACAAATTACACAAAAGTTTATCTATTACCACAATCTATATAACAGGTCAAATTCAATCAAGATATGTGGAGACAAGAGAGAGAGGGAAGGTTTTACCTGCAAAACAATACGGGAAATGATATATATGAATTACAATACAAGAACCTGCTTGTTTGTTAAATTAAATATATACAGAGTAATGTATATGATCAAGCATGGTCATGATGAGTGGATACGTAAAATGACATATATGCTGTGCACAGTACATGTTATATCTATGTAAGTCCTGAAAACTATTTGAAAGCAGATGTCGTGTAGGGATAAAATTGGCAAAGTTACTTTAACCATCAACTATTGCAATATAGTAAATCGTCATGCATATATGTATTTTGTCTCCCAGATTGGACTCTCATTTTGTTCAAAATATCCAGAAGAGTCATCGCGTGCATTTTCAAGCCCCAAGTCCCATAAAATGAAAATACAATTCTCGATTTATTTGCATGCATAAGATATGATGAAACGTATGGTACTTAGCCATATCTGCAAGACAAACCCTATGATGAAGTTTATAGTTGTGAATTTCATATCTTTTTGTTTCATCTACAGCGAGAAAAGCTTCAACTGAAGAAGAAATTCTATCCTTCTTTAAACAGATGGAGATTAACAGAAGCAAGGAGTTGCTTCGATGATCTGCCGACCAGCCCCTCGGGGCGTGAGCAGAAAACATCGCATAGGCACACGCTTTCAAGGACGTCGGTCTGAGATAGCCATTTAGCCATGGTTCGTGGGTTCTCCACTTATGCCTAAGTTCGTATCTGACGCCTCCACGTGGCAACAGCTTGGGCAACGGTGACTGCCGACCTCCTAGGATCCTGGCGTGAACCGGCTGAGTTCAGACGGACTGTCCGGTACTGTCGCCGGGTAACTGCGGCAGTTTACCTCCGTTCCGGTGGTCTGTGTAGGGGAAACTGAACTTGCATCCCATTCGGGGCCTGTTCGAACTGTCGGTATGTACGGAGGACCTTGGCTTAGGCTAGCACCGGCCAGCTACCCGGTCCACAACGACTTACTGATGACGGACCTGGAACGCGCTGGGCTGGTCGGCGTTGGTCTTGTGATCAGAGTCCGGCGTGGGAGGATGGGTAATTTCCTCTACCTTTCTCGAGGAGTAAAAAGAACCGGGGCAAAATTTCCCCATTTTCATGATATGAACAAAAATGATGATATACGTTGGGCGGCAAATCCCAAACATATTTGCCTTGGTGGGGGTGGCGGTTGCCGGGTTCCCACTTGCCAATCAGCTACCGGTGACCAAAAATATATTTTTTTTTAATAGTGCATGCGCTATCAATAATGGGACACTAGCGACAGGCGTTTTCCACTGGAGGACTTTTCATCCTCCAGTTTAATGTTCGTGGGCTTAGGCCTAAAGCACTGGAGTTAGGTAAGCTCCTTAGAGACTCACAAATCCATGCAGCATTATTACAAGAGACATTACTGGGGAGGCGAGAGCTCCCATACATATCTGGTTACAGATTTTTCACATGCGAATGCGACCAATACAGGGGTCTCGCCACCCTCCTATGTCGCTATATATCGGCAGAACGAGTGGAAATTCAAGGGCAGAACAGAGGTGTCCTGACCATTAAATTATGGTATGGTGGGCTTTGCTTTACCCTGAATAACGCATACTTTCCACGTGGGTCAGATCCGATCCTCGAAATAGACGAAAATTATAAAACTTCCTACATTCTGGCAGAAGACCTCAACCCACGTAGCTGCGAGATGGACTACCCGGAAAAAGAAATAAATGAGGCAGGTCGATTCATAGAGGATCTATTTAAAAAATCGCACCTGATTAGGAAGCAGGATGGAAACTCCGCGCCCACCCTCTTGCATGGAAGCAATGGGCAACTCAGTCGCCCAGACTGGTCACTGCGGATCTGGAATCGGTGGTGGCCACAAAAGTGTCGGCAGATGTGGGCAGTGACCACTTACTGATCCTGATCCAGGTCAAAACACCCTCCCCAAATTATGGCAGTAGGTGGAGGAACTGGAACTACCGCAAAGCTAACTGGGGGCCTTCCATGCCCTGAGTGACTTTGCACTGGGCCTGATCGACCCCCAGAGCGTGGCACTGGCAGAGTCCAACAAGGCTATGACCAAAGCTTTGCTTCAGGCGGCCTCTGAGAGCATACCCCGAATTAAGCGTGAGGAAGTATCATCCCTTTTGGACTCACGAGTTGTCCAGACTAGTCAAACTAAGGAGGAAGGCTCAAAGAATCGCCCACAGAAGCGTGGCGAACGAGGAAGTATAACCAATTAACGGCCCAGGTCAAGGTGGTGGCCAACAGATCCAAGAGGCAGAAGTGGGTAGAAGTGTGCCGCAGCCTTAACCTCGACGAGAAAGGAGGGCGGACCTGGAATGTCCTGAATCGCCTTAACGGAGCGCAGAGCCAACGCAGCCTGGAACCAACCCGCACAAATAACGGGTTAGCCACTACGTCCCTCGCCCGAGCTGAAGCCCTGAACAGCCATTATGCAAAAATTCGTAAAGCAAACAGGCGCCCTCTGGACAAAAGGCTCAAGCGTGCCGGGAGGCGTAAAACGGGACAGACCAGCCCAGCAGAAGCTGAGTGTGTGCAGCCGTTCACAATATACGAACTGGAGGCAGCGCTGAGGGGCTGCAAAATAAAGAAAGCCCCTGGCGATGATAACATTAGCAACGAAATGCTAAAGCAATTGTCATCGTTCGGAAAACAAAAGCTCCTGCAGCTCATAAATAAAACCTGGGAGGAAGGGGAGCTCCCAAACAAGTGGAAAAAAGCTGTCATAGTTCCCGTACCAAAGCCAGGGAAAGATCCGGCCAATGTGTCTACCTATAGGCCGATCCCGCTCCTATCGAATTTGAGCAAGGTCGCTGAAAGGATAGTGAATAACAGACGTTCACCTCCTCGAAAGAAATGGGAGTCTGATCGAGCTCCAGACAGAGTTCAGAAAGGGAAGGCAGGCTAGCGATCAGCTGATCCGACTATTCGAGAGTGTCATAGGTGGTTTCCACAGGCAAAAACACACGCTTGCGGTCTTCATAGATCTTAACGAAGCTTATGACAGGGTATGGAGAACAGGTCTACTTCTGAAGCTGAGGAGACAGGGAGTAACGGGGAACCTTTATCAGTGGATCAAGAGCTTCCTCTCAAACCGTACACTTAAGACCAAAGTGCAGGGAAGTGTATCAAAGGAGAGGACAGCAGAAGAAGGTCTACCCCAGGGCTCTGCTGTCAGCTGCACTTTATTCTTGGCTTACATAAATGACCTGGAACCTGTCCTAGGCACCGCAGCGGCCATATCTGCCGACGACATAGCCAGCTGGGCAACTGGCGCAGTCATTGAATCACTGGTGGAAAAAGTACAAAAGACGCTGACTGCCATAATCTGCTACGCTAACCTCTGGAAGCTGAAAATCAGTACCGAAAAAACAGTCGTCCAGCTATTTTCCGATGGAACCCTGGTACGCAAACAGCCAATAATTGATGGGTGCCGAATCCATGGCTCAAATAGCCCAAAATACTTGGGTGTAAAATTGGACAGCCGGCTTACGCTGGAGGACTATGTGCAAGATATCGAGCACAAAATGAAAAAGCGCTTAAATCTGCTCAAAAAGCTGGGAAATTCGAAGTGGGGAGCGTCCGCACCAATACTCAGACGGCTATATCTAGGATACATCAGGCCGGTCATTGATTACACGATGCCACTACAGATGACCGCAAGCGCACGAACGCTTGAGAGCCTGCACCGGGTACAAAATAGCGCCCCCCAGCTGGTGACCGGTGCACTAAAACGTACTCCCACAGAAGCCCTAGAAACATGCACAAATGTCGAGCCCTTGGACATCCGGCGGGAAAAGTGCGTACTCTTACAGCATGAGCGAATGGCCAAATTGGATGATAACGACCCTACCAAAAGGGCCATAAGTAAAACAATCCCTCAAAAACCCCGAAAGCGGTCACTCGTAAGTGAGGGCAGGCGGCTGACTGCGGAGTACGATCTAAGCAATAACAGGGAGAAAATCAGGCGATTGGGAGAGGCGCCACCGCACGAAATCCGACCGGGGTCAAAGGTGTTCACAAGTCTTCTCGATGGCACATCGACTAAAGACGTCGCTCATACTATCCTCAAAACGGCAGCGGTGGAAACCATACACCAGTATTACGCAGATTCTACGACCTGGGCCTTCACAGAGGGATCGGCAGAGAGAGCAGTCCGGAATGCAGGTTTTGGTGTCTACATTGAATATCCCGATGGGAGGCCTGCCGAGAAAATCTGTGGTCCATGCGATTCGAGAGCGTCCAACTATGACGCGGAGGCGGTGGCGATAGGGAGAGCATTGACGACGATCCTCGAGCACTTCGAGGGTGGAAGAATTATAGTCCCTGCGGACATAGTCGTGCTCTCTGACTCTAAGGCTGCTCTCCAAGCCCTGGAGTCTCGCTGCTCCGCCAGCGGCATGATGGCTCTCGAACTAATTTGTGATGCGGTGGCGAGGCTAGAGTCTGGATTTGCAGTGAGGGTGGCTCTACAATGGATCCCCGGACACATTGGCATCCGAGGAAACGAAATAGCGGACAATTTGGCAAAGGAGGGCGCCCGGGGCGAGCAGAGCCCGATACCGATATCTTACCCCGGAGTGCGCGCCGAAATAAAGCAGTTAACAACGGAGAAGTGGCACAGAAGATGGGACAACTCCGCAAAAGGTATGAGTACTCGACAATCTTCAGACTAAGAACTGAATATGTCCCTTTCGGGTATCATCTCAACCGCTGGAACCCAGACAGGGACCCGGTGTGCAGACATTGCGCCTCTGTCCTGGAAACAGTGGAGCATATGCTAGTTCACTGTCCTAGTCTCTGTAGGATGAAAGGGGATTTGCTCCCTCCCTCCCCAACTCTGAGTGCCTGCCTTTACGGCCTGGTCGAAAACCTGCGAGCAACAGCGCACTTCTATTACTTAGCAACCACGGAAAGACCTAGGGTTGGACCACACCTGGGATACTCAAACTTGCCCTGGTGAAGATGCGCGTCTGCTCGTGCCCTAGACTCTCCCTCTCTCTTCTCTCCTCTGTCACATGTCTTCTATCTGCCTCATGGCGCCGACTTCTACTCCTGCCCACAACATGATTAATACTGAGTTAGGCAAATGAATGTTCTAGACTCAAAGCAACATCAACGAGAGCCTGCAAGGCTTGATGACTTGAAAACTGCAAACTGCAGTAATACCCATTCTGTTAGCAGTAACTTAGATCCCCAGTAATTGCAACACAGAGTAACCCTTAGCCTGGAACGCCATCATGCATTCCAATTCCCCATCCACCGATAAGCCCACCTGGACTTTTAACTTCCACCCAACCTGATACCGCCATTGGCATCCACATGATTAATGATTGGAGAACATCTCCAAGAGCCATTCTGGTGATTGGTGCAGGCTCTCTCAAACCCACGGCGCCACCAGAGCTGCCGTTCTCCCTACTCCACTGGCTCCCTCCCAGTGGAAGCTGCCCAACCAAATGATCTCAAGTTCCTAGATTCTATCCCCGGCAACAGCAGAACTGCTGCCCTCCATACCACATTGGCTACCTCCCAGTGGTAACTGCTAAATCACGACACCAAGCAGGAACGAGTACGGGCACAAATCCCGAACGAGATAACCCAAGAATAATCAGATTACATGGCATTACGTGACCTGATCCAACTCGCCCTGCTAATCCAGCAATTCCAGATCAATCCCATACCCAGAGCCACGACATTTGTCTAGGCATAGCTAGACCTTCTAGAATAGATTCCACCCCCATCGCCCAGGAGGAATATCCACCTGGATGACCCAAACAGGCACCACTGAACAAAGCATCAGGCGCTTAGCCTACATCCCATACATACACGACTTCACAAGAATACACCAAAGCAAACACACTGCCAAGAGTTTTTCCAAACTTGCAGTGGGGGACTGGTACAAAGCAAACCATCAAGTTGTGGAAAATATCAAAAACAGTCAGCATGTAATTTTTGCAACTGATGGCACAAGTCGCCAAAGAAACACTTCCTAGAAAGACACATTGTTTTAGATAGTGGAAGAATCATGTCACTCAGCTTTACTGAAGTGGCCAGTGAAGATGCAGACACTTTATTAGAAAAGAGTATCGAAATAGTTTCTGATCTAAGTGAAGCCTATTGTAAAAGTGTAGATAGTAGTATGGTTCCAGAGGAAGTTTTTAAGGAAATAATGAAGAAGATAAAGTGTCTAATGTCAGACAGAGCCTCAGTAATGAAAAGTTTTGATCACAAACTCGCAGACTACAAAAAGCAGTTGCTAGGGGAGGGGGAAGATGTCTCAACACATTTTTTATTTTGCAATGCTCATTTTTTGTTAGGGCTAGTCAGTGCCACTGAAGGTGCATTAAAAGACATTGAGGGAAACATTGGTAAACTTGGCAGGGATTTAGATAGCATTTTTTCAAAATATTCAAAAGTGTCAGAAACTGCAGCTTTTAGATTAATAAGATTTTCTGCTGATGTCCTGGGTCCCAGGGGAGACGGAAAAAAAAAAAGGATGCAGAGAAGAATGGGTAGTGTATTGTGATTCAAAAGGAAAGACCTCCAAGTTTTAGGACAAATGATTTAATAATGTATTTGAGAATGCATCAGCAATTGTCTTCCATAGGGAGGATCTCATAGCATTTTTGACTGATTATGTTCCAAATAAGAACTTAGCACTCAAGAGTGTCCTAGCAGACCTTAACGATGACAGTCTCATTTCAATTCTTCTGGGTATCTGCAGAGTAGCATTAGCCTATAGTAACCTGTAATCGCAGATCAGTAATTGTTTCTCTTAGTACTAGATCTAGTGTTAGGCCTACATCTCACTCGGTCAGGTAGTTTAGTCACTAAATCTAGTGCCAGACTTGGATTATGTGTTATTTTATGTAGATCTAGAACA
>JBCEWB010127468.1:0-11332 GCA_039654565.1 Peronia peronii | reverse complement strand
GGTGATTTTTTCCTTCTTTGCAATGCTTGCCCTACACCTCTTGTACTTGGCAAAGGGAAGTAACCTAGCTGGCTGAACAAATGGCTCATTGATGCTGATTTACATTCAGTCAATTCAAAGGATCCAATAGTAAAGTCATTGACATAACATTTGCTCCAAAGGTAATGCTTTCAGTTTTATTATAGCAGCTCCCAGTCTTGTACAGCAAACTCTCTTCTGCCCGCGTGTCATAACTGACACAACTGGAAGCAAATTCCAAATATTGAAAGGTAACGAGGTTGGAGATAATTTATTTGAGGAAATGATTACACTCGTAATGACGGACAATATGCATATTTTTTTTTTCCTGCTGTCACAGTAGGTCGTTGAAATCTAACATACATGTGTTACAACGATATTAGTTTGTTGTCAAAATTGTGGCGGCTGATGCGACCAGGACTCTCTCATCATACCTTGCATTGGAATCTCCATCCAAAAGACACCCAGTGGTCACACATGATATTGACTCTGTCTTACCGTGTAGCACAAACTGTCATTTCTTAATGTGAGTGACACCGTTAGGGTTAAGCAGATACGTGAAGAGAATAGTTTCATGGGTAATAGAGATGGCTTGTAAATGTACGCCTAACGTAAGAACTTGAGGTGACATAGATGACGTAAGTAATAGATGACCCCGCAAAGTTACCCACAGACATCGCCGTGGACATGTCCACTACAATGTCCAGTTTGCCATGAGACGTGGCCGTACACATGTCCACTCAATGTCCGTCGGTATGTCCAGGCCCGATGTCAGACCATCCTTATCTGATAAAGCCAGGGCAGACAATGGACTGAGCTGTCGAGACGCACTCGAGTGATGTTAACTCTGGGCATGGGGAATTCATGACATCCCGCAGGTTTATACAAGGTGACAGTAACTTGTATCTTCAGGTTATTTCTTGTGCAGATATGGATAATCCACAGTAAACTTGGCTATCAGAAATGGCTATTCGTAAGAAAAGAAAAAGGAGAAGAAAAGCAAGAGGAGATGAAAGAAAAGAAGAAAAAGACAGTAAAGAAACAAAGAAAGGAAAAGGAAGTAGTCGAATCTCTGTGAATGAAAAGGAGTCAACAAAAAGATTACTGAGCTCAGGATATTGCATAATGTGCGATTTATCTCACGGAAATGTCTTTTCATGCTTAGTTGTTAGAAAAAAAAAACAAACAAACAGTGGTTGGATATTCAGACCAAGGTAGACGTACAGTACTTCTGAAGTTCATTCTTTCTCATTGGGTTTCTAGGTCATGCTATACTATGACCTTTATCGCCCGAGTCTCGTCGACATTAATATCCATGGATCTTGGGACATGATATTACAGAGCGCAGGGTTCCTGCTCGACTTTCTGGACATATTTTTAAGAGCGAACTAGAAGCGTCGCTAGTGATGAGTCAGTGTTGCTTGTAATGTCAAGGGGTGGACTTACTGTGTAGCTAACTTGCTTTGATATGACATCTGTCTCTTTTAACATAATATAGTGATGATGTGTGGATTGGTTCGGCAGGTATGATGTATTCTCAGCATTCACAAGAATGAGTGTACTTACATCGTGCCTCTACCTCTGTCTCTTTACATTGTAGACCATTTCATGATTTGGTGAACAAAATATCTCATATCTTTCTCAGTTTTCAATGGAAATAGTAATTTTACCGTTTAATTGATGTTTAGAATCAGCAAACGTTAATCTGATGCCAGGATTGATAGTCTAATTCTGTCGGTTTGTGACTTACACACTTTTTTTTTTAAAGCCAAGCGTAAGATGTTTCACTTCGGTCATGTAGATAATATCACACAACGAACTACATGTAGATTGTTTGTTTTGTTTGTTTGTTTGTTTTTTGTTCATTCCCAGTATCAGAATCCTCTTCTTTGCATTAAACCCAGTCATGTATCACTTGCTTGTACGATAATGTCCTCCAGCAAGCTGTGTTATTCTAGTAGTTAATGAATGGATGTGGCGGGACGGGCTGTTGCCATTTATTTCTCCTGACACCGCAGGTCGGCAGGTCTTATCAGCCTAGATGTTTGTTTGTCACAGGTCTGTCTCACATTATCCGCCACCTCTCTATCTCATTGTTATCTCATTTTCTGTCTTCGCCTCATCAACTCGAACAAATGTGCACAAGAAGAAATCTTGCCATAACTTTCTGTCATTGACTGCTGAACTCCTTGAGAAGTAAACACCGCGCAGATACTATCTTCCATAGAACATATTGTCCAAACTCTCAGTGCATAGAGAACCTACTGTTCCAAACCAGATCCAGAGAACACACTGTCCAAACTCGCCGTGCATTCTATCTACCGTTCCAAACCGCTGACCATAGAGACATGACCTCAAATTACATGTTGTTCATTGGTGGCCGTAGAATGGACAGCTCCTTAGCGCTAGTGGCGAGAATTTTTTGCTTGCTAGATTTGATTATACGAAGGTTGTCCCAGAAATAAGGTAGGTAAGGTCATAACTCCTAGAGTTTTTAATCAAATTTAAAGAAACTTACACAATATACTCTCCATCATATGTCTATTTCTCAATGTAATCGCCATGAAGATCGATGCATTTTTTCCAGGGTTTCAAGAGGGCAAAAATAGCCTCCCTAAAGAAGCTTGCGTCAAGACTCTTCAGCCATGCTTCTGTCACTGAAATCAAAGCGTCATCGTCGTCGAACTTTTTCCCAGCCAAATGACGCTTAAGAGGTCCAGACAGATGAAAATCTGATGGGGCCAGATCAGGGCTATGAGGAGGATGTGGTAAAATTTCCCACCCACATGTTTGGAGCCAGTCTTTTGCGATGTTCGCAGTGTGGGGGTGGCATTGTCATGTTGAAAAACGACGCCCTTCGGTAGCCGTCCAGGTCTCTTTCGTCGCACAGCCTTCCTGAGTTTCTCCAACGTATCTAGCAAAATAGCAGCATTTATTGTCTGACCAGTTTCCAAAAAGTCAACCAGTAGAACATCTTTCGAGTCCCAGAATACAGTGGCCAGCAATTTGCGCGCTGAAGGTTGCACCTTGAACTTTTTCGCTGGCGGTGAAGATGGTCTTTTCCAAATCATTGAATCCTTCTTTAATAAAAAAAATATTCGGATGTAACATGATGAATCCAGGTCTCATCACCGGTTATCATGTGCTCAAGAAAACATTCATGGTGATCATCAAGCTCAAGGTCCCCACCAGGTCCCATAGGCGCTCCCCTTTCATCATTAAACCACTGCAGCAGGTTCTGAAACACTTGCTCATGCTGCTCCTTGTGGTCTTGGGTCAGTTGTTTTTGATCCCATCGGGCTGAAACTTTTCTAAAATCTAACTGGCTGACCATTCTATGAATGGATGATTTAGAAATTCCTAATTCTGAATGGATTTCAGAAGGAAGTTTTCCTGCTGCATTTAAAAATCTTATCACAGTACGAATTTCTTTCTTTGACCACTCCACAGTGAGGGTAGCCGTTTTCGTTTCCATGCAACATGGCAACGCTTTCATCAATAAAGCTGAACCATTCAGCACTGGTGCTCTATAAACAGATCTTCAATTTTCCGTTGAAAAATTTTAGATATGAGAATTTGTTCGAGAGTTATGGCCTTACTTACCTTATTTTTGGGACAACCCTCGTATGTTTTGAATTTACTCTTTAGTTCTTGAAGATCGTTAGGTTACTTTATCAAGTTTATTTCCGGGTCACTGAACTTGACTCCACCTTGCCCAAATCTGGTCTGTATCACTCCTGATCTTTACCAGCCACTGATACTTTACTTCTTTCATACTCAGAAGAGAAGGCTCAATAAAACCACAATATTTCCTGCTGTTATGGGTCATCGTAGAACGCAGCAACTAACCAGATTTTTGTTGATTGGAAGTATAATATCATATAAAACACAGTGTCTGGAGACCTGGACCAGGTGGGTGCGAACTGACTCAAAGAGGCAGTGTAGACTGAGCTAGGGCTGAGAGATCCGTTTACTGCTGTACGAAAGTGAGACATCAAAAGTAACCAGATAAACTGATCTGCCAGCGCGAGAATGCTGGTTTGCCCAGAGATCATGTAACATGAGCTCACAACTAAGCCAGGTCTGAGTGTTTCTGCTGTGTTCTCACTTGGCCCTCAGGTACTGATAGTTACAGAAAGCTTGGCCGAGAACTAGAACAGTGGCGGGCCAATTCCGCTTGCAATACGAGCACACATACCAACAAAGCACTGTCATATTCACGAACATGGATCTCCCTGCCTGTAATTGTACACATCCACCAACTGGATGGTTTCCAGGGTACCTGGAGCCGATACATACCAGCCAACTGCATGTACCAATTTTGGGAGGCGTCAAACAAAACACTGACGATAGTTCTCTTTTATTTTCTCACGCTTTGCCTGTCTATTTGTCTATATGACTGTCTGTCTGTATAATGTCTGTCTATGTGCTGTTTGTCTGTCTGTCGGTTCTGTCTATGCGGACAGTATTCCCATGACGTGATGTGATAGTTGAGTAATTTTTTTTTCACTTATATGAAGAACACAAGCATTGACTATCTGGAACTGTATGTATACTTTAGAACTAAAACACTGACTTCAGACGGGATGGTTGAATATTGGCACTTCACTCGATTGACAACTATGGGCATTTTATTCATGGCTATTTAGCAAGCCAGAGAGATTGTCAGCCCAGGCGATGCCCATTCATTGGGAACATGGCCAACCAGGTTAGACATTCAGATGGAGCGGAGATATGTAGGTGAGACAAAGATGTGATCAGTGAGAGCGAGCGGGCGGGTTTCAAGGGCTCCAGAGGGAATCCAACTCTTGATCCATGTATGAGTTTGCTGGTAGCTTTGATCTCAGTTCTCCATCATTGGCCAGGCTTGACTGTACATCTTGTCATCACTCATACCACCCATCTGTACATCAGGCATACCATGTTTGATAGATCTGTGAGATAATGTTGTTTTCCCATCAGTCTTCTCTCTGGGAATTATTTTCTTATTAGCAGTCCTGTTCCATGGTCAGCAACAACAACAACAACAACAACAACAACCACAACAACAACAACTACAAAACAACAACAACCACCACCACAACAACAACAACAAAACAACAACAACCACCACCACCACAACAACAACAACAACAACAACGATTTGACTCTATTTTGAGTACAACTTTTCATAAAAAAATGTGCATACAGCCATTTCTGTATGCGTCTATTCTCGTATTGATGCATTCAAAATAACTCGGAGACTCCCCACACACAGGTGGTCAAGAGCAGTCACTCATGATTGCCTTTCATTTCCGAAAAAGTCAATAATCAGAGGCCCCTCATGGAAATCAATGATTTATTCCTTCGTTTAAACATTGCTATTTTTTACCATGGCTACGCGAACATGTTCATGTGAATTTGAATTTGGTATGATACACTTAGTTGTTGTAACTGCATACGTTCTCCACTGTGATAATCAAAGTCACATTTTCAACTGTGTGCCAATTAGTAAAGAGTTGTTTGTTTGTTTGTTTGTTTACCAACCCTAGACAGTTACATATTTGAGCCGGCACAGAGATGGAGACAGGAAATCACTTCCCCGCACTCTCCAACAAGCATATCATTTCACGGCTGGATCAAAGAGCGGTATCCATTTCCTAAAGGTCTTTGAATGAGAAACATGTTACTTAATGTGCACCTGTCCAGACTTCTGTATTTTACGAAAAGTTCACAATCATGGACTAATATCTTGATGACAGGCACGATGTACAAAAAGCACTGCCTGATCTCCCTCGATGCCTCTCTTGGCATCGGCGCAGCACAACCGTGATCGTTATGAGGTGCCGTTAAATGAAAAGACGCCAACTCAACAAATTCAGAATATTTGCGAGTGTCAGCCCTCCAGCCAACATTCCTCTGTTCCCACAGCTTGGAGTTGGCAGGTTTTCTTGATATAGGCGATTTCTGTTGTTGTTGTTTTTGTTTTGTTTTTAGGCGATTTTTAAAAATTATATATAATATAGTCGACGTTTGATCCAGAAAGTGGCAGAGATCAAGGAGATCACCATGTCTTAGCCTTTAACTTTGTCACAGTAGCCTTGCCACAATGTAGGATATGTTTGATCTGATACTTTGAAATGAGAGAGAGAGAGAGAGAGAGATAGAGAGAGAGAGAGAGAGAGAGAGAGAGATGGCGGCGAGGCGAAGGGGAAAAGAGAGGGGGGAGGAGGCGAGATAGTGAGCTAAGGGAATGATAAATGGATCAGTGAGTGGATCAAATTGTGTGGAAGGGTTCCAGTTGGTCTATGTATGGATTTAAAAAAATATCATTCAAGGCATGCCTGCGTTTGTCTGCCCTGTGGAGATGTAATAGCCATGTAGAAGAAAGAAGTAGCTTGAGCAGCCGGGGAGACGTCTAGAACCATCTACCATCTACCGCTCTCAGATGTTGTGCGTGGATGTGATCCATAACCCCAGGTTATTGTCCTTTTCTGTGATATACTTCCGGTGTACGAAAACATATTGATTCCCTGTAAGTCGCTAGGTTGCGCCAAGGCGGGAAACCGCCGTGGTTTGTCCTAGCATTGTGTGTGTATATGTGTGTGTGTGTATGTCTTTTATTTCCCTGGACATTAACGTCATCAAGATCTAGTGGTTGGTAAAGAGATATGGGCAGAGTCATTGTGAGAAGTGTAAAATAAAGTTTATTGATCCGCTGACACTGGAAAACAATCCAACTTATTAGGAAATAGCCATCTGAAGCTTAAGTGCTGTAGGAAGATTAGAGGGACGAATATGTGCATCATATATGCTTGTAATGTTAACACTTTCCCTGCCAAGACAATAGGAACATCTAACGACTTTTCGTGGTGTCTGTGAACTTCAGGTAGAAAAATAGAGTTAGGGAAGATTTTAATACTTTACTCAAAAGATATAAATATAGAGGTCCCTGAAAGAGATATTGTCATCACTTGGTGCAGTTTTACGAATTTCAGAAATGTTTAGTACTGCGCTTGGCATGCAAAGTGTTCAACTGATTCCGCCCACCTTTTCCGTGGTAGCTGTTGAAGAATTGATCCCTCGAGATGTTTCGGGTTCGCTCACTGTCCGCCCATGATTCGCCCACGGTCCCTCAGTGCCAATAAATAAGTAATGCTGGTTTGATTTGTCTTTGTTGTACCTGATACATGAGCCGCCATCAAGACATTGGTGGGGGGAAAGGGGGGGTGTCATTGCTTGGGCGGGGAGGACGCGAGGAGGACGGGGAGGACCAGGACGACTATAGGTCCTATGGGTCCTGTTATTGTGAATGCACAGAGCCAGTAAGTTGTCCGATGACAAATGGATTCGCAGATTTATCGTGAAAAGCGATGTCATAGATAGTTGAGTTATGAGTTTGGGATAGAACTGCTTTGCTATCGTAATCTTGCGGTAGTTGTAGGATATATGATAGTATTGCCAACTTTTCAGCTCCCCGTCAGCCAGTCAGTCTCACTCACTCACTCACTCACTCACTCACTCACTCACTCACTCACTCACTCACTCACTCACTCACTCACTCACTCACTCGCAGCCCCCACTGACTTCTCAGCACTAAAGACCTACTTTGTCACACAAAGTCACTTGTAGGAGTGTAATAGAATAGAATTAAGCTTGACATGTAGATCTAGACAGAGAGATAGTGTGAGATAGGAAAAACTACACAAACCGGACAATGATGGCTTGGTTTATTTCGTCTTTCAACCTCCTTCCTCGTGGTTATCTCGAGACAATGAGGGAGAACTATGATCAAAACTACCGGCATACTAATAGATCATCAGTTTGAATTCCCACTGGAGCCCTTGAAACCTGCTTAACCGCTTTCACTACCTCCGCCTCCCCTCCCTGCCTCTCCCTCATTGCTAAAATATCGCTGCAGTATCTTCATGCATAACCTAATGGACGATTTCCCGAATGGATGCTACACTCGGCTTGTTGACCTGGAACTTTACTTCAGCCCCTCCTCACCTATCCCTTGGCTTCTGTGGATATCGTAGTGGCGCCTGGGAAGATAAGACCACCAACCGCCTCCAACTCCTTCTATCCTTCACTGCTCTTCGAGAATCAGCAAATGTCATTTTTATCCATTCTCGAATGTTGTCTTCCTGTCTCAACCTTAGTCTTTCTCGTTTACGACTGCCCCTGACTGGGCCGTGTGAGATGGTTTTTACAAGGCCTGATAGACGAGACAGATGGCCATACCATCTCAGCTGTCGTTTGTTCATTACGCTTAGGGAACTGATATAAAACTATCCAAACGAAAAGATCCATTGCCCTCAGATCAGATGTAACATTCCAGTCTTGATTGATCCAAGAACACCGTAATTTCGAGAAAGTTTCAGTTTTTTAATATTGTTGTTTCAGTCTCGTTTGTTCCCGTAGGACTGGCATGTCCCGGTCGTTCATGCTTTTCATGCACACACAGCGAGTTTGGCATTCAGATCTAGAGTGCGTAATAAATACTATGACGGTGCCGCACCGTCTCACACCGGCTGCACCAACAGCGCAAGAACAGGTACTCACAGACAAGGGTGGTAAACTCCAATGGTACATGACTGTACTATGGAGAACTACCTCCCTGATGTGCCCAGGAATGCTTCCGGTCGCTGACCTGCCGAGTTAGGTTTTTGTTTATGCTGTATGCTGTGATCTGCACCTGGTATGCTAGACACATTGTGTGGCAGGAAGCCCAGAATATATTCCTACGTACACATGACCTTCTCATGTAAGACAGTGAGTGGTTCTGTTTTTTTTTGGTCAGCCAAATGACCTCCCTCCCTTTAGCACATCCGGCTCACAGAAACCATGTACACAGCATCAACAATAACAACAACAACAATAAAAAAAATCACTGGTAATATTTTTTCTCAAAATCTGTGAGAGAAAATATGGTTTAAAAAAAATCTTGTTCAGAAGAAAAAAAAAAAACGAAAGAAAACAAGATACAGTAAACTTTCCAGAAGTTTCCATTGAGCGTGTAGTAAGTAAAATGTGCAAGAGTGATTATTTTCTTCCTTACTCAACACCTGGTTATAGCCCTTGTATTTAGCAAGGGAGATAATTTAGCCGACTGTAAATTGGGCTCATTGTCTTCTACAGATGCCAGATCAGGATGTGGCAGTCGTACGTTGGTCTTTGGAACACGAGAGGATAAGATAAATCAGACATGATCATGACAGAGTAGCTGAGCATGTTTCAAATTTTCCCTCAGTTCAATTCAGTATTTTCTGGACCTTTCAGCTACCAAGAGAGGGTTATCTCAGCCGTGAGTACATGCCGGGCCGCAGCAAAGTTGTCCAGTGTGAGTCTGCAGAAAGTACCACATCCACATACCCTTGAGGAAGCAATACAGAATGTGGCCAGAATGTAAAATAACTTTTCCCTCTTTGTACACGGCTTGTTTATACACGAAAACGAATACGTTATTGATCATTGCAGAATAAATTCAAACAGAAATACAAGCATACATTTGGCATTTTTTCTATACATGCATATATACCTACATACCTACATATGCATACACATGTGTAGATACACACAGGCACATACACACACACAGAGACACTCATGTACTTAGCAAAAGGAAGTAATTTGAATGGCCGGAAAAAAAAACAAAAAAAACAACAAACTCTCATAGTCCAGAGGAAAAGGTTTGGGTCCGCCCTGTAGCCCTGGCCAGTAAAATGACTGCCCGAGCCGCGCACAGAAATGTTGCAGTTGTATGTGATGATGTAGTCATTGGTTGTTGCGCAACAGCACGACGAGTAGTTTGGAAAGTTGCCAACCTCTGGCCCAAAGCATTGCGGTATTAACACACAACATTTGAGAGTGGAGCTGCGAAATTGTTTGTTTAGCTTTGTATAGAAGACTGTGTCATCGAAATTGTCATTCGAGATCTTGCCGTATTTTATTTGCTAATCTATTGTAACATGAAACCTTTACAGAGGCACTGATCTTTTATTGGCATTATCACTGTTATTTTTTTTCCCTTTTCCTTTTTTCTCTTTGCTAGCCATCAATTCTACTGACTGGCCCAAAGCCAATTTGTTTATAGGTAAATATGCCCGCTTCTTGCAAGGAAAGACAGTTCGCTACTTTTCAGTTAGGGTAATTATTTCCTTTACTGGACACATCATCAGCTATAATTAGGCATTGTAGAAAACAGCAATAGTGGCAGCAGCAGCAAAACAACAGTAGCAACAACAACAACAACAACAACTTAATTGTCTGTATATATTTGTGTGTCTTATCATGATCATATTTTTTTTATGCAGGAACCTCGGGCTTGGAGAATTACATTAAAAAAAAAAAAAAACAATATTGGGACCGTCGTTATTTTGTTTGTTTGTTGACTAGTTGGCCTGTTGTTGAACAGAGGTTTCCGTGTTGGTATAATTACTTTTCACCCAGACACTATGCTGTGCCTGCCATAATGGCAGAATTTGGTCAGACATCCAGAATCCTTTGCAGTTTTACAGTCACCTATTTCTCATTCAGGAAACCGTCTTATCAGTGAGTCCTCACTCTAGCTATGCATCAGATCTGACATCAGTTTTGGTCGTCTCGGGTTGTGGGGATGTCATCTTTTCTACCCATGGCTGATTTGAAGGGTTCAGTTTAGTCTTGGTCAGGAAAAAGTAAAGCTCTAGAAAGAAACAGATAGGGAAAGCGCCGTTGTGATGATTGCTAGTCACTTGATGAACTTGCTCATTTATTGCTGTCTGATAATTGCCACCAGGAAGACAGCAAATAGGACAATTAAGCCAGTGTAATTTAGTAGTTGTTGGCTTACGGTTAAAGATCGGGAAATTAATACCCTGTGATAGCTGGTAGGCTGATTTAGACTGTACCAGTAGTTGATGAGATAGAACAAAAAAGAAAGCATGTTATTTTAATATTTATTTCCATTTGGTTGTTTGTGCTTACTGCAGTGTAATAGTTGGCACTTAGTTGAAAACATTGAGTCAGTGTGAGAAGTTCTGGCGTCCTGCCCTCTAACTGAACAATTACTAGTGCACAGGTAACACTCGTTATGCATATGCCGGGTTAGACCGTCTCCGGACAGGTAACATAACGACCTGGGTACCTATGAAATGTTTGGATCGTAAACATGGGGGATGGAATGCTAGCACAGGGTATATGGCTACTCCAGCCAGCATAGAGAAATACATGTACATATACCTAGTCATATAACTACTTATTCACTCACTCGCTCCCCCGCCCGCCCACTCACTCACTCACTCACTCACTCACTCACTCACTCACTCACTCACTCACTCACTCACTCACTCAC
>JBCEWB010127457.1:0-11333 GCA_039654565.1 Peronia peronii | reverse complement strand
AGATAGATAGATAGATAGATAGATAGATAGATAGATAGATAGATAGATAGATAGACAGATAGATAGATAGATAGAGAGGGGGGGGGACGAAAGAGTTTGTTTCTCTGTAGCACGTGACACTTTATGGGACGGATTCATATGATGGAAAATGACAAACAAAATGTCTTCTTTATCTTTAGTTTGCATTGTGAAACTTTTTAGAAACGTCGCTTTATCTTCCCTTTTTTCCCCTGGTTTCTGGGGTTTTTTTTCCAAAGTGGCACAACGCTCTAAATGTTGGCGTTAAGCTGAAATGGAAAGAAAACACTTGGGAAAGATTGAGTTCACCAGCTTTTAGGGCTGCTATCCACTTGTAAATGTCCAGGCTTTGACAGGCAAGCATGAGTCCTTTCATGGTTACATTTATCGTTTTCACTGGCACAGGTAAGTGTTGGATAACAAATATTGGAGCTCGGTCTTTCTTGTGATGCTATTGCAAGTGTTGTATTTCCCTGACTATCACTGCAATTTACCACAATAGTATTACAATGATGTAAAAATGCTATTACTACCAGCTTTCCCTTTACTGACTAATTATTTTTGCCGTTTTGTTCATGCCATCTACAGTGTAGATATAGCACGCAATTTATCTGTATTGCTATAGCAAATGCTATGGAATGAAAAATCGCAAATCAGTGAAGAGGAAAGGATAACATGTATGAGTCTAGATGAGACAGTGTGCATATAGGCACGAATAATGTTGTTTGTCGATCGGAAACGTCGAGGACCATCTAGTTACTATGGGTTTAGGACTGGGGTTGGGGTTGGGGTTGAGGTTGAGATTAGGGTTGGAGTTGGGAATAGGGTGGGACTGGGGTTAACGTCCAGGTTGGGATTAGTGCTGGGTTGGGATTGACGTTAGGGTTGGGGTTGGAGTTGAAGTTAGGGTTAGGTTTAGGGTTAGGGTTAGGATTGGGGTTAAGGTTGGGGCTAGGTTGGGGTGGGGATTAGGAATGGAGTTGGGATTGACGTTCGTGTTAGGAAGCTGGTTTTGGATTTGAAGTTGGGGTTAGGACTGAGCTTGGGCTAACAGTTGGGGTTGGGATCGGAGTTGGGATTAGGGTTGGGGTTGGGTTAAGGGTTGGGGTTGGGGTAGGGGTAGGGTTGGGGTTGGGATTGGAGTTGGAGTTGGAGTTGGGGTTATGGTTGGGCTACGGGTTGGAACTGAGGATAGCGTCGGGGTTGGGGTTTGGCTAAGGATTGGGGTTAGCTTGGGGTTAATGTTACAGTTAAGATTGGGGTTGAGAAATGTTGTGGCGCAAGTGACTGATTAGGCCAATGTTCGCAAGGAAGTTTCTCTGGCAGTTTGGACTATGGATGGTGGATCCAGAGTGATCATTAGCGCTATCCGAAAGGGGAGACAAAGAGTTATCGTTGTGATATACAGATGCTGAAGAGATAAAAAATTAGTTAACCAAACATAGATGAAATAAAAAGAGCATCTACATGGATCTTAGAGAGACAAAAGATTCTATGTAGCTTTAGGCTGGCGAGATAAACTTTGAAAAATCACCAAGTAGTGATGACACAAAGGATGAGATCACAGATGTTCAGCGAAAAAAGGTGTTCAACATACCATAGCTTAACTGTGTTATATATTTTCGACAAATAGCAGTTGTATGGAATTGAGACACGTCTCTATCAAACTTACCTTGATCCCGAACATTGATTGGTTCACTTTAAGGGGACTTGCATTTTAGACAATTTGGCTGTCAACGATCGGCTTATGAAATATGGATAGATTAACTTTTGGTATGATTACAGCAATACTTCCCATCTCATATTGTCATTAATTGTTATTAATACCATTGTTCTGTCTACATGTACTTTTATGCAATAATTTCGCATTCTATTCATTCTTGTCATTTATTATTTTTAATTAATGAAAATTGAACCTGACTGATGTGTTGATGGCAAAGAGACGGTAATCAACTGTTCGTCTTTCCGATTCTATCACAACCCACCCCATCCAATCCCATTCTATCCCATCTTATCCTTTCCTACTCTATCCTATCCTTTTCCATCCAATCCTATCTCACCTCATTCTATCGTGTCTTATCCCCTCCAATCCCATCTATGCTATCCTATCCTATTTTGTCATATCCTATCGTATAGTATCCTATCCTGTCCCGTCCTATCCTATCCCACCCTACCTTTCCTATCCTATCCTATCCTCAGAGTCTTGAATACTGTTGTGTTATTATAGTATACTTTGCAACCGATTTCCACATTTCTTTCTAGTTCTAAGATGCTCTTCAGCAGAGTCTGGACTCCTTTCTCTGTTTTTCTCCCCTTCTGCATTCTTGCACTTGTAGAATGGTGAAGGCAAGTCTTGTTGACCTGTAGAAAATTATGCCATCTCATGTTTCTCTTTTTCACTGTGGCCAAGAGGTCCTCATATAATCCAATGGCTTGCCTTAACGAAATTGGACATGACAAGAAATTGGACAGGACAAGACAAGAAAAGACAAGAGAAAATAAGACAGGACACTTTATTTTATTCTCCACAGGACATCACTCAGTCTTTAGAGTAATAAGTGGATAATGTACATCTGTAAAACTGTTATAATGTTATAATCTGTTATTTTGCCCTGTCTCTCTTCACAGTTGCCAGCCAAATGGTCAACTATTGCCCGGCCAATCTACCCAGAGACCAATATCTCCAGTTCTACAATGACTACTGTTTCCAGTTTGTCATCTATCGCCAGAGAACGTTCTGGAATGCCAATAACCATTGCGTGAATAACGGTGGTCATCTGGTGATGGTCAAATCCCAGGACATGAACAATTTTCTGGTAGACAAGTTACTGAATACTTATCAGTTCCAAGACAGACTTTGGATTGGACTCCACGATACCACAACAGAAGGTGTTTATCTTTGGATCGATAACTCATCGCTGGATTACACTAACTGGCCCTCGAATGGCCCAGGACAACACAGTTCGGAAGACTGCATTACTATGGATCCACAAACCAACGGGGACTGGCACGAGTATCGCTGTGAGAACGAACTTTTCGGTCAGTTCAACTTTGCGAAACCATACATTTGTCAGTACGAGGCCGTACCGCAGTTCATCACCACACCAACTACCACAGCTACGACAGCAATTCCAACACAATGAGACCCCAGCTCATATGATCACTACACAAAGTGCAGCATCTAACGCAACATCACCATCACAATAAGGCCATAGGGTGGTTGATTACCACATTAACTACCTTTGTTAGAACGACATTACAATCACGATGAGATTATAACCCAAACTATTGTCACACCAACTTCACACCAGAGCAATATCACCACCACAATGGAGCCAGACCTTACTCCATTACCACACTAATGAACAATTTGTTCAGCCAGCTAAGTTACTTCCCCTTTGCTCAAGCATTGTAATGAAGGTAAAAAAATCAACTTTTTTGTTGTGTCAAACGTGAATCAAAAAATTACGAAAAAAATTATCAGTATGAAAAAAAAATTGATCTCATGGTGAATTCTCTTCATAATTTTCTGTTGCGCTTGTTTAAAATAACAAAAGTTTTTTTTCTTCTTTACAATGCTTGTGTTATACCTCTATATATACCTGACAAAGGGAAGCATTTGACTCGCGGTTAAAATGGCCCATTAATATACTTAGAGCAATATTACCATTGCAATGAGACCAAAGCTCAGACAACTATCACACTAAGTACCACTGCTGCTGGGACAATCATTTTTTATACACTTCACATTGACGACTAAGCCAAAGCAATCTGTGCCGATAGTAGTTCACTAATGTTTTGGTGACAAAGTGGATAGGGACATGGGATTCCATGCATATAATTATTTGTAGTAAACTCGCCTTTTGTAAGCCGCAGACAGATCGCTAGTTTCTATTTAGTGTTACCATTTTAATGAACAATTTTGATTAGGAAAATCCACAATAAGTATTCTATATGTATCCTGCCGTCAATTTAATCTGCTATCACCTGGCTCAGTGTGGAGTAAACCCGAGTGTTTTTTGTTTGTTTTTGTTTGTTGTTTTTTTTTCCAAAGAACATCGCCCGCATCACGATGTTGTTTTGGACTTTTTGAAAATTAAATTTGAGTTTTATAGTTTTTTTTAGGTGTTTATGTTTAACTCTTCTCTTTATAGTTGAGCTCTATTATTTATGTGTGTCAGTGTTGTCGTTTATGTGTGTTGATAATAACTTTGTCTATTACAGTTGACCTCTCTAGGTTTATGTTGTTAAATTACCGCATAAAATTACAATCTCATAAAGGATTTTCATTTTCTAATGGGCATCTTAATCAAATTGCCTGAAATTGCATGATAAACATATAAATAAACAGCAAAAGAAAAAACAAACAAACAAAGCACAACAAACAAACAAACAAAAGTTATTCTGTGCCAGAACTCCTTTGCCTCTTTGATTGATCTATATCGTCTTCATTCATGTTCAGTTTGTGAATGAGATTTTGTTTTATGAAAAATAAAAAGTAAAATAATAAATGGCGTGGTTAAACAATCTCCTCTGACACAGTTTTCCAAGGAGCAAACTTGGACAAATTATTGAACACCTACAATGTACGTGTATGCTATGAAACTAAGGAATTTCTCAAATTTTCTATTGTCGATATAATGTTTATGTCATATAGATGAGTGGGGGGGGGGGGGGGGGGAGAATGTTTATGCCATAGAAAGGAATCTCCCCCCCCCCCTCCCCCCCCCCCCCAAAAAAAAAATCCTGAACGAGGTGAGTCATTTTCTTTCATGCAATCAACCAAATCGCTTCGCTTTGTCAAAAAAAAAAAAGCATTGTGAGATTCGTTCTTTTTTATCTGAAAGAAAAATGTTGAAATAATTCATGGTGAGTTGAAAATGCTTGTTCTAACCAACTGAAGACGCTGGTTCTTCCTGATATTTTTTTTTATCATAATTGTTTATTTCGCATATGTTAAATAACATGTGTTGGAGTGGCTTTTTTGTCCCCGCTTTACAATGCTCGGTTCATGTGTATGCATAGCCGAGAGAAACGTTTTGGCTGACGGCAAGAACAGCTCACTGACCCACTGATAGCTAGGAGTTCAATTATTTTAGTTTAAAGGAAAGTGTTTCTAGATGTGGATGAGGCAAGTTTTCTTCAGCGAAACTATGAAATAGCAAACACACGTAGCTTTCGTATTCTCATTTTGTGCCTTTGTGATGATGATGATGGTGTGGTGATGGTGATGGTGGTGGGGATGGCAACAGTGGTAGTGGTGATGGTAGTAGTGGATAGTGATAATGTTGGTGGTGATGACAGTGGTGGTAATGGTGATCGTGATGATTATGAAGATGTGGTAGTAAAGCTGATGGAATGATGATGGTGATGGTAGAGAGGGTAGGTGGAGTTGTAGGTATTCCGCTTTTGTGCCAACACAGGCCGCTGACATTTACAGTGATGAGATAGCAAAGTGTTGACACCGGAGACTTGAGCATGAAAAGAGAAAAGAAAGAAAAGAAACAAAACAAAAGACAGTTTTAAATCTGTGGTATTTTCCACTTCAATCCACCAGTTAGCCCATTGCGATCCTGGCCACTCGCTAACCTTTGCGTTGAACATTCACAACAGTGTGTCCCGATGGATGTTAATGTCTTATCTCCACCAGATGAAGGTCTTATCTTTGTAGACATCCTTACCATTTAGATACGCAGCTCGCTGCTGGGCTTTAGATAGCTGATCAAAGGAGCCCTAGGATTAGAGGAAAATTTTGAGAACGGGGAATAGAAATACAAGGACAGACAAGTACACATGCACCAAACAGGTAGACAGAGAGCCACATCGATATTAGAACGATAGGTTGCAAATCATACAAACACTGTGACAGACAGATACGTTCTGACAGAATTTATGTGAGAGAATTCAGAATCACTCCAGAAGTACTGTCTTCTACACTATTTTATGCTAATATATGTAACAATTTAAGAAGCCATCTGTCACAAAGTCGTAAAGAGAATTTATGCAGTCAAATACTCGTCGACATTAACATACATGTTGTGATGATACATTTTGCCACCAGAGCTGGTATAGCTGTCAGCGTGAAAATGAACAGAGAAACGTTAATTTAGTCAGGGATGAAGAAATAGAACAGCAGGCTGGCGAACGAGAGAAGGGATGGGGAGGTGGAGGGTTGACAGGCGTAATGACTGCCACATGGGCAAAGTGACTTAAACAAATATACACACATAAGCAAACACACAAACATAAAACAGATGGACAAACAGACAGACAAACAAACTGGCCGACAGGCAGGTAAATAGAGTCTAAGAGATTTTGTAATAGTTCTGATGTGCGCCTGCGATAGATAAGCTTGGGATATTTTGCCAAAATATGTTAAATTAAGATAATCTGCCCTTAACAGATTTCTTCCTGGGAAATTCCAACTGTTGTTTGCAAGTTATGCAGTCAATCCGTAGACTGCCAACGGTTTGTGCACAGAGTACGCTTGAATGTTCCTCTAGAAACCAGATGCAATAAAACGGTTTTACAAAAAAAATCTATCAACCATCGCCTCTGCTTTAAACCCCTGTAGTCCAGAGGGACATTTAGGAATGATTTCGGGAGACAGAAAGCCAGGAGCACGTTGATGTTTTAAATTACAAAATAGTTGAAGGCCTCAGGAAAAAAAAAGTACCTAAATCAGATTTCACACAGTTTGAGCCAAAGTCGAGAAAGCTGAAATGAAGAGAGAGAGAGAGAGAGAGAGAGAGAGAGAGAGAAAGTCAGTGACATATGAACAGTCGAAGCAAGCATACAACAAAATGTCAAACTAGAATATTTAGGATAACAAAGGCCTCAAAACATGGGGGAAGGGGAGGGGGATAAATTTCTTTTCTTTTTTTTTTTTTTTAGATAAATTCTCTCAAAACAGATTTTAAGGACTTTCACTCTAGGATTTTCCAATTGAGAATAAAGTTTTGGCTGCATACTGAATGTCTCGAGACTACCAACATGAACTATAAGTGTCGCTGGACTCCAGCACACTGATCATGTGTCGAATATGATAGACGTAGCCTTCATATTGATGTTTTTTTTTTAATTTTTATTTATTCACTGCGGGAATAGAAAGATCATTTATCTCTGAATAAGAAAATAGTGTTCTTAATGGGCAGAGTGTCAGTGTATCTGAATGTTGTACGCTAAACCCTTCATTTTTTGCCTGTTTTTCTCTTCATTTTAGCCTTATCTCTATGCAAAATCTCTGATTACAATCAAGTTAGCTCAAAACACTTTTGTGTGCTATGAAAGTGAGCGAATTCAGGTTTTACGTCATCGTAGTAACTCAGTTTGGTGAAAAATCTATGAGCGATTCATTTTGATAAGATACGAGACAAATCAGCACATCATTTTGATTTCACAGTAAGGTTATGAATATTTAGTTCTGCCTTAAGGTAGAACTATCTTTGTCTTTTAAAACCTGTTCCTGGTCTCAGACGGCCAATGTCATCACTAAATGACATTACAATATGTATACTGTTGAGCTGAATATCAACCTTTGAAGTGGCAAAGTGGAGTTTTTTTTGTGTAGAAATTACAATGTTTCTTGTTTCACCGAAATGGGAATTGTGGAGTTTGGTGTCACAGCGCAGTGTCCATTGCGATAGTGCTTTGAATATCTGGCTGTCGTCTAAATGGGTACACGTATCGTCACTTAGGATTGCCACACTAGACCCAACTGTCAGTTGCATTACAATTAGAATTGGGATAGGAAAGGATAGGGCAGGATAGGATAGGATAGCATAGGATAGAATAGGATAGAATGGGCGGCAATAGATAGCAGAGAATAGGATAGCATAGTACAGAAAAATATAGAATAGGGTGCAGGCCAAGGTGGGATAGGATAGGATAGGATAGGATAGGATAAGATAAGTTAAAATAAGAAAGGATCGTTTTATTTGTCCCTCGGAAGAAATTCTGCAACTGTTTTTGGAGTAATGACTGAATAATAATATACATCTATACATAAATACATTGCCTCAAAATAATACTTACAGACACACTCCATACAAAGTACAGTAAAGTATCATTATACGATGAGAATGTGACAATTATAAAAAAGACTGCTGCAGACTTAAAAGTGTAAAAGTGATGGAATAAATATATTTCCGTATAAATTTCTCGACAAGAAGATGCTTTCTCAGTTTCGACTAAACGTGAATAAAAAATATACTGTCCTTTATAGTAATGCTCTCATATAGTAATCCCCGGTACAGGGAAAGCTATACGCCACATTCACAGATAGAGCAGCCTGTGTCAACATCTCTGAGGAAGCCGGACAGACCACAGTCCAGGTGGCAGACAAAAGGTGGACACTGAGTGGACGCTGCCTTTGGCGTTGTGGTAGTGGTGGTGCTGGTGGTGGAGGTAGTGGCAGTAGTTGGCCGTTGGGTGGTGGTGGTCGTCGTTGGGGTGGTTGTCATAGTGGTAGATGTTGTTGTTGTCGTTGTTGTCGTCGGCTTTGGAGTCGTCGTAGTAGTGGTTGACCGAGTCGTTGTTGTAGTTGTTGTCGGTGTTGTTGTAGTTGTTGTCGGTGTTGTTGTAGTTGTTGTCGGTGTTGTTGTAGTTGTTGTCGGTGTTGTTGTGGTGGTTGTAGGTAGAGTTGTCTGTATTCTCGCATTGTACTGGCAAATAAACGATTTCTCGTAGTTGATCAAACCGAAGAGTTCGTTCTCACAATGATAGTCGTGCCAGTCACCGTTAGTTTGTGGATCCAAAGCGATACAGTCCTCCAAACTGTGCTGCTCTGGACTACCTGAGGGCCAGTTAGAGTAACGCACAGGTGTGTTGTCCACCCACTTATACCTACCTTCACTGTCCATATCGTGAAGTCCAATCCATACCCGGCCACCAAAGCTGTAGGTGTTCAATAATTTGTCCACCAGGAAGTTGGTGATGTCCTGAGACTTGACTAAGGCCAGATGACCACCTTTACTCCTGCAATTATTCTCAGCATCTTCGAACTCCCGCTCCCGATAAACGACGAACTCGAAGCAGTAGCCCTTGTAAATCTGGAGATATTTATTTCTCGGGACACTGGATGGGCAGTCATAGATGGATTGGCTCGCCACTGTGAAGAGTAATAAGTAATACGACGTGGTGAGGAAGAGTCATAATCACTCGAATATTGGTTCACATACAATATATAGAGGTTGATAGACAGCAATCTGTACAGTGACGCGGATTTGATTTTGTATAATTTAGCAAAACTAGAAATCTTGACAATATCTTTTGTTGTTGGACAATTGTCACGTGCTCTGTTGTCCCACTATAAAGATTGGCCTCAAGTGTGTGGAGCTTCCTGTATTAACTCCATTATCTCTTATCTGAGGAAACTGAAAGATTTCTAGTAGTTATTGAAAGCGAAACCCCGATATCACCAGGGACACTGAGAATTTAACTGATCCAAAAGCAAACAAGAAAACAAACAAACAAACAAAAGCAAAAAAAAAAAAAAAAAGCACACACACAAAAAAAAACAGGAAAAACCTGTACTTGCCATGATTATAACTTTGAAATGACATCTCTTAAAACAAGGCTCATAATTCCTAGAATCAAAGAATTGAAAAAAAAATGAGGGCATGTAGAAAAGTTAAGTATTAAAAAAGCCAGGTCAACAAACGCTTCTAGAAAAAGTGACATTCCTTTGCAGTAATTGTAGAAAAGAATATCACTCTTTAATAAACGATATCTGTCCACATCGTCTACTGACAATGTAACTTTCCGGAGATTGAGAGCATTGCGATGATGAAATTCGTAAGATGCCATAAGCAGAGGGCACACAAATCTCTGCAATCTGTAGGTTTCTATAACGGACTCAGCAAAATACCTAATGCCAGTGTCCCTCTCAATCCTATTACTCTGAATTCCTGCCTGCAGATAAGGAATGTTTCCTCCTATGTATCCTTGGGAACATTTGTGAAGCACTGTTATGTCCTGTTATCACACTGTTTTACTACTAAGTATTTGATTAGTTTTATTTACAGCGATCAGATTTTGCTCTTAATCATACACAACGATTTTATTTTAACGTATTACTTACCTGCAGTAATAAGAACGGCAGTTGCACATAACAGTTTATACATTTTGGCAGATAACTTTGCAGAAAAGGACGAAGAATCGATTGCAATCAAACTGCTTTGTCCAGAGACAGGTCTTGCACTGAATTCGGTGGCCAGAGCTTCTTATGCGGACGGAACAAAGATGAGAAAGTAGAACACTGACCACTGGGCATCGGTGGGAAGTAGCAGGTTCGGTGATCACAATAAAGGCAACTAGAGACTAAAGGTCGCTAACAGAGTGGAACGTTTATTCATCCCAATTTCAAGTCTAAAAATAGCAGATTTAAGGAAAGAGAAAGGCAGTGGTGAACAATTATATGCGAGTAATGATAGGTCTATTATGGTTGATAGCAATGGGCAGCGTTGAGCAGATATTTTACATCAAGTTCGACCTTTGAGCAACTAGAAGACAACACGCGTTACAGAAATACAGACGGTTTATAAACACATAGAAAACAGAACACGCGTTTTCTCTAGACCTAACATTAAGAGAACGGGAGCAGGGAGCAAATTTTCATTCGGTTGCTGTTGCATTATTGTCTTTTCTTGCTATTGTTGTTATGTTTTTGTTTTTTGTTTTTTGGGGTTTTTTTTGTTGTTGTTGTTCTCGTTTTGTGTTGTGGATGCAGAAAAAAGGAGCAGAGATATGATAGTGTGGATATTGTATTGTTGTAGTGTTGCCTGGAAGACAGTATTTACCAGGCAAGGTGTTAATAATGAAGAGGAAATTGTCAGCAGGCAGCCCCTCCCCTGTGAGACCTTCACTTGTGGAGATAGGAAAAAAAAAGACCAATGAGAGATGGCCTACAAGATGTCTTCACTTTGCCACACCTGGAAAAAAGACAAACAGATAAGACTGACCGATGGACAGAAAAAAGAGATAGACGGGTGGAAAGAGATACACAAAGAATGAGAGAGAGAGAGAGAGAGAGAGATGGGAGAATTAGATGATATGCAATAAAAGTACTTCAAAGAATCCAAGTCAGGAGAATATAAAATAAATAAAGTGAACGATAGGTCAGATGGAAAATAAAAATCGAGGTAACGTAAAAGAGAATTAACAAAAGATATATATATATATACAATGTGTCTGTCTGTCTGTCTGTCTGTCTGTCTGTCTGTCTGTCTGTCTGCCTGCCAGCCTTCTATCTATCTATCTATCTATCTATCTATCTATCTATCTATCTATCTATCTATCTATCTATCTATCTATCT
>JBCEWB010127436.1:0-11333 GCA_039654565.1 Peronia peronii | reverse complement strand
CTATCTATCTATCTATCTATCTATCTATCTATCTATCTATCTATCTATCTATCTATCTATCTATCTATCTATTAATTACGAGATACCAGTTTGCCATAATATCTTTGTAATGAATGTTCTGCACAATACCTCGCAGCTCAGGCCTCAGTGCTGTTGAACGCTTTGGTCGTTTATATATATAAATATAGATATAGATATAGATATATAATGTATAATGTATAGTTAATAGTAATAACAATATCAATATACTGCTGTTTGAAACAATTAATCGTAAATAATTATTGTGGAAACTTAGCTAGTCCGAGCATCATTTAAAACTATGCTCGGAGTTCGGTCCAAATTACAAGTCATTAAGTGCTTATTCATAATAATGTAAAGAGGAAAATTTTACCTTGAATTTTTTTCTCTTGTGTGTGTGTGTGTGCGCGCGCGCGCGTGTGTCCGTGTGTGTGTGAGTGCGCTGCACCTGCTTACTTACCCCCGGATTGCCGGTTGTTGAACTATTGTCCATGACCTCATAGTTTCAGATCATAGGGGTCATGACGTCATCAGGACATGTGATCTGTGGCACATGGCGTCACCCGCAAAAGCTGGCAGTGCTGAGCCGAGTAGAAGAAAGCTCTGAAAAGAGAGCAAATAAGAAAAAATGTAAGGTTATACAGTGCAGGAGAATACTAACATCTAATCAACTGCAAAAAGGCTAATCCGATTGAGTCCGTCATATCTTTCAAACTGAGAAGCGGACCCTGAAGTTCAGTTTTGTAAAGGAATAGAGTAAAAAGACAATTGTAACCTAAATATTTAGCTTTGGCGTGTCAACATTAGCAGAAAACAGTTTTAAAAAACGCTGATGTCGTGTTACCATGGAAACGGCATTATAACTGGAAATTTAGCCTTTGGAAAATAGGATCTATCAAGAGCAAGTAATTGTAATAGTTTTCAATCAGATTTGATACATTTTATTACATGGTTCACATGTGTTAGAATCCACCTATTTTACTTTTTTTTTTTTTTTAAATTCAGAAAAGCTAGATCTATATTTTCAAGAGAAAACAAATACCCGAAATCGATTTTTAAAAGCAAAAACAATCAACTGAGGACCCGCCGTTCCCGTCAAATCAGACTGGTATCATAGCAACAAAACTTCAAATCAGAGTCAGATGCCTATTGTCTGCAACAGAATCTGTTAAAATGGCTGAACAATATTGTACTTTATTCATATTTCTCATCATATAAAAATATCTGTGATTTCCTTAGCTTTTAGTGTTTTCAGACTTGTCTTTAGATGTGTCATAAATGTTACACTGAACCCATTCACGGATAGAATCTTGACAGTTTATACTAAGTCGATTTTTCCTGTGTAATTAAAGTCTATTCTCGTTAATTAAAGTCCAATTATTCATATGACCACTGTATACTGTTGTTGGCTTTCGTTTTCATTTTCTCTCTCTCTCTCTCTCTCTCTCTCTTATTTTTTTTTAAAACTCAACAAAATGTTGCATTAACCTGATCAATGAACTTAAAATGCTTTTTCTAAATTTCTAATGTCTATATTATAGGCAATTCCAGACTTAGGGTATATGAATATAACAGGCAGAAACACAAACTAATACAAGAGGAAGAAAGGCATATCTCTATCATCTGTCATACGATAATTGCAAGATCAATTCGTCTTTGAGTTCTGGATGCTGTGAGATATTATCTCCAATGATAGAATCTGCTATGAAACGATACTGACGTAATAGTGACGTAAGTAAAGATGTGCTCTAAATTACAATTAATATGTGAAGAAGGGATTGACACGAGCAGCAGTCAAGAGAAACAGAACAGTCAGGGAGAAATATTAAATTCAAAGGTCGTGGAGCAGTAAGTCGAATCGTCTGCTTCCTGTTGTGAGAGGTGATAAGAGAGAAATTTCATAAACTTGACCCCAGTGTAGGTTGTGGGTAAGGTATAGATTAAGGGCACAACATACTAGTATAACTGTAGGAGTATGTAACAGTAAAGGATACTGAATAAGGAAATCGGGCTTGAATAAACAGTCAGTGCAAATGTAAAAAAGTTGAGCATTTCAAAGGCCACCGGCATCATAGTTGTGAGTGTGAAGATTTACATAATCATGAATGGTTGTGCTTTCTGAAAACATGTGGATTATATGGTCTTAACTCTCAGATTGCGAATTTATTGTCAATTATTGACAGCCAAACAGAACTAACACTTCTTCGATCAGACGCAGAAGCTGCAGCAAATACATCTATCAATTTAAAATGATTTCTGAAAGGTAAAATGCTCTCTCCTGGCAGTGAAATGTTTAATGATTGGTAGTTTATGGTTTAAGGTAAGGTAATATGATGAGTATCTCAATTGTAAGTTTGATGAGAGAGTCTTTGATCAAACCAACCTTTTGATACTATCAAGATTTCCGCCGCCAGAGTGATATATATATATATATATATATATAACAAATCCGAAATTATGAGTTAACACGTTTGAAATATTTCCAGAAATCATGTGTCCGGTATGATATAAAAGAAAGAGATTTAGAACCTGAAAACAAACAGAGGCTATGTAAGGAGAAAATTAGATTTGGATAAACACTCAAGATATATCGATGAAAGTAGGGAAAATGGAAACTTTAAGAACCACGGTTGTAATTGTGAAAATTCACCAGGATTATTAATGGTTTCAGAAAAGACATGAACTGTCAACACTCGGGGGGAGGGGGGGGGGGGCTCGGACATAGTCAATGATATAGGAAAAGTGATACGTCTGAAATGCTCGTGATATCGTGTTTACGGTCTGTGACTTGATATACAAAAGAAATATTCATGGTGCGGAATTTGTGAACAGAATAAAAACATGTAGTTAGTGAACATACTCGTGGTGTGAAGATTAGTTATTGATATTTAATGTGGAAAAAACTCCCCACTTGAGACAGCAGGCATCAAGCAACTGAAAAGCCAATAGAAACCAAAACCGTTAAAGGTTAACACTTTGATTCGGACACTGCAATGTCTGCGGGCTTTATAGGGTTAAATACATTGTAAAGTTTTCTTCCTGGACAGGTAACTAGTGCTTATACAGCACTCGATGCACTAAAGTAATACACTTAACTTGCTTGAAGACATAAACCAACTACTGCTTAAAAAAGGTTATTCGATTTGTCAGTAACTGTTACGGTCGTCAAAGGGTTACAGCCTGACTCAATGTTTTTCGCACAAGACACTTGTGAGCGAACTGATTCCCGAACATTTTGGACTGCCGACCACTTGGCTCCCAGACAACTTTCGAATCGTCCTCCTAACGAGAGAATTCATTTCAGATTTCTCTTGAGTATTTGTAAAAACACACACCCCCAAGTTCTAAATTTTATCATCTAATCTAAGTAAAGTTAATAGAAACTACTAGCCGCTTCATCATAGATCCTATGTGACTTAATGAATAGCAATGTCGCTCTTTTTCTGCTTTTTCATTTTTTTCTTTGTTTTGTTTTGTTTTGTTCCGAGGGGGGGAGGTGGGGGGGAGCTCTCTAATTTTCTTCTCTGTATAATATATCGTGATCTGTTTCTCTCTCTCTCTCTCTCTCTCTCTCTCTCTCTCTCTCCCTGTCTGCCTTTCTCTCTTCCTCTGCCTCTTCGTATTTCTGTCTATGACGAGCGTAGCAAAAACGAGATGATGACATAGACGTGGAAGTTAATGTGAATCTGGGGTATTATCTTTGAAAAGGTCACGAAATACGAAGGACGTTTAGTTTCCTTGTACTTACAGCCTCCACGACCGATGTTTTATTCTGTCATCATATACGTGGTTGTTGGAGATTCTACCAGATCCAAATTCACAGTTCTTCAGTCATTTGGCATGGTTCTGAAATTACTCTTGTTTTTCTTCTGTTTCCTCATTTGTTCAGAGCTGGGCTTACAACTAGATTATGTTGTCGTTGCTGATGCTTCTATTTCTACCGTTGTTCCTCAGTTCTCCCTTTGTCGTGAGCACAACAGCCACTTCTAATGATTACATCAAACATATCAAGTAACATTTCGTGCAGCCATCGGCAGAGTTGCGCTGAGGAGAGCGCAATCTTTTGAAGAGCTGTCTTTCACGTGCATGACATCACGCCCGTGAGGCTTTGTTCTAATCCATAAACTGCATTCTAACGGTCTTTGTCAAACGGCTCTTTTCATTATAATTTAATTACAAAAAAAAACAAAAAAAAACTGCACATATTCAAACAAAAAGTTTCGCAATATTAAACGAAAACTTTTGCAACATTTTATTATCTAAATAAAGCAATTTATTCACTAACTTTTATGTTAAAAAAGAGATTTCAAAATTAAATCTCGATTTTTTATTTCGAAACAGGGAAAAAGTATTTTGTCTAGTTACGTGATCATTGCCAGTGTTGTCCGCATTTATCGCACGTACATCGTGTGAGTTTTACTGCATGATATTTTCTGCTTTGCCTTTACATATTCCGTCGCTTTAGCTTTGGGAAGGCCTTGCTTACAATGCCAGAGGATAGACTGCTGTCCCTAGGGCGGTGGTACTCGGACGCTGTTTGTCACGGGAATGATGGATATGAAATATGTCCTCGTCTAATGGTTTGATTATGTTCTTTACAAAAACTCGGCTTTTTTTTTTTAACTCGACTTATTGAATCCTGATGTTCATGTATAACGCAATTTTTAAAACTTGTAGCTCCGATTGCCAAAAGTGTCATTAGTCTTCTGTCGGTATTTTTCTCTATTTTACAAGCTCTCTGAATTGGTACCTTTAAAAAGAAAAAACAGTAGGCCCACTTAAAATTTGTTACACTATGCAGAAACCTGATTTTTCTCTGTAGAGTATCTCTTTCGTTTTCCTTCCCCACGTCTCATTAAATAGCTTTCGTTTTCCATGTTTTTTGTTTTTTCTTTATACATCTAAACCAGGCTTAATGGTCTTCATCGATTGCATGCAGAGACAAAGGAGCAAAAATCTTCATGTTGTGATCCCAATTTGTGTGACCGCTGACTGTGGTTTTGCTGCCATGTCTCTTCTTTTTTCGAGGAGGGGAAATACGAGGGTTTGTTTTGTATTGTTTTGTTTCGCTTTTTTTTTCTTGAATTTATGGCGAGAAAGATTATGATAGTCATTCTACAAGACTTGTGATACTGGGATTGGCTGATTTCCATTGAGGCAAATTTTCTTTGATGTTTTTATCTTCGATAAAACAAGAAAAGACAAGTTATTTCGACAAGTAGATGCCATTCTGGATATCGATACAGGTGTAAATAGGTATTCGAATTGTACAGTACTGATCAACGGTTACTGGAGAATGTATTCGATAAGGATTGCTCCTCAAAGTCCCTTGACATTATAAATATCGATCCTCTTCATATCGTATTACATGAAAACCTGAGTACGAGTGGATAGCCAAGGTGCAGGGCGACCGAGGGATTAGGCGTCTGCCTCTCGGCGAAAAACTTATGCCAGATGCGACCCGGGCATGGAAAAGATTTAGAATCTGTTTATCTTTTTTTTTTTTTTCAGTGACTCAGTAGTCCTCTGGCCTCTCAGGTAGGGAGATTGTATAAAGGTGAATAAATTTCGGAGATTCCTTATATAAGTCGCCGAGATAACCACTCCGGAGGAGGTTGAAAGGCGTATAAAAACCGTAACCGCAGGTTCCTTGCCTACGTTGTACAGGTTAAAGAATCCTTGACAGTTAAAAGCTGAATGAAGAGCAGATATGGACGCTGCTATCTGAGCAAACTTTCCAAATTCTAAATTTCTACTTACAATTTTTTTTTCACCAAAACTGGGCATGCATTTAAAGCCGGGATACACTACGTTCTGATGATGAAAAGACTACATATATCATAAAAAGAAGGAAAAAACAGAGACAACGTAATATCTTTACCAGTGACACTATAACCGTTTTAGTGGTAGGTAGGGCAATCTGATGGTGTAAATTTGTCATTAGCATCAGATAAATCTCAGGGGAAAAAATAGAGAAGTTTAAATTATTAAGAAGCTTTGATATTTCATTAGAAGTCATGTATTTAATTGTTTTATTTATTTAATTATTTATCTACTTATTTATTTTTTTGTCTACTTATTTATTTACTTATGTTTATTTTCTTGTTAGCTCTTGTTTGTTTTGTTTGTTTGCTTGTTTGTTTTTCTCTCTTGGACTGACAAGACCCTGACCATGTAGTTTGAGCAAAATGTTCGAACTCTTCTACCAGTCAGCTTGTTATTCAAAGAAAGAAAATACAAAGAACAGACACATACAACATACACACATACACATACACACACACACAAACACATAATCACTCATAGCTACAGATATCTAACGTCTGATTTTCAGCAGCTGTGTTCACAAAGATCAAGGAATCACAGATTTTCACAGCTGAGTGACTAACTACACAGCCAAGATCTCAGACACAGCTGAAGGAGGCCAGAGAATCAGTCTTTGATCAAGTCGGCAGTTTGTTATGGTTTTCTTTATGTTACAAAAAGACAGAACAGGGCCCATATACTATGCTGTCTGACAGAAATCTTGTTAAACTTTGCACAGTGATTAAATTAGATCAATCATGATACATTCAAAGATCTGTTACTTTAATGAAAGAAATCTTGGCTGAGTAGTGTTTTATACATTCGTAATGCCGGGATGATGGGTAGTGATAGTTACTGACATCGTATTGGGAGATGTTCAAACTGTATGATGAACATAATGCCAAAACACCTTGTTAAGACATAACTCTAAACTCTTGGTGTCTAGACCATATTGGAAAGTTACGATCAGTAGCTCTATTAGAAATTGTTTCCCTGTAATGTTAGGATACAAAATACTGACGGCACTGGTGGTGGGTATTGCAGTTTACCAGCGCAAAAGCGCCATTAAGGGATCAAACACAGTGGACCCGGCTCCAGTACAGTCCCATTCCGGTGGAGAAATTAGTCGGAACTGAAACCTTTCTGTGCTGATTTGAAAAAAGGTTCCAGTGACATGACACTTTCTTTCTGTATCCCAAAATCAAAGTTTCAGTCTCCATTTCGTTTTACTGGTTGCTAACCCGGTGAAAACTGGTCGAAGTCTACTGCAGTTATAAAACTGAAATGGACAGCAAAAACACCTGATGTGATACCCGTTGGGCACGGGAACGGCACGGCGCTGTGCCCAATGCAATGCTGTGATCCGAGAAAAAATGCCATTTTCAAAGCCAAAAAATGCCCAAAAAATGCCACAAAAAAGTGCAACTCACGAATTACAACAGAACTAAACACTTTTGTTGTACCTGCCAAACCACCATACACATGCAGAAGTTAAATAATTTAACTTTTAAGTCCCCTGTGGCTAAGTCTATTCAGCCAGTCACATAAGTTTCCAAAAAGGATGTACTAGTAATGATTAGAAACAGAAAAGGAGGTACATGTTTTAGATGTCAAACATAGGCTCCGAAAATGGTATTTAACATTCACATGACATTGATTCAAATTATGTTGTGCTGGATCATCAAGTGAGCATTTCAAATTGGCCATATATTTAGCAATATATTTATGTACAGCAAGAACAGATTTTCTTTCGTGATTTAAAATCAAATTGCAAGAAAAGCAAAATAGGTAATTTGCCTCCCGAGACGTGCGTCCACTTCTTATACTCAGCATGTTGCTGGTGTCCCGTGACCTTCAGTCCACTTTCAGAAGTTTGTTTTGGTCTGTTGATGAATTGGTCCATTTCTCTTCAATTAGAGATTTAGATCTAGGCTCTAAATATTTTTCAGCTATTGACCACTTCTATCACTAGATCTAGAACTAACACTAGATCTAAGCTATGCGCCAAAGAAAGAGCAAATCACACAGTGGTACTCTTCGTTGCAATCAATTTTTCATTCCCCGATACAACACTAATTTTTGCTTGGATGGATAGCCATTGCATCAGCTCAATAGACTTTTTCAGGGTCATATCTTCATACTGGCTAGATCTATGTCAGACAAGCCTAGAGTTTAATTTCTTTGCTGGAAGCCCTCCTCTCTTCAGTGCTTTCCCTTTACCCCTATATTCCCTCTCCATAGCAATAGGCCTAAATTCAGATCTAAATCATGTAGATCTATATCTGTTGAGGACACGAAGCCTGGCTTGAATATCGTCACTACTCGATCTCGATGTCTCAGAGTCCGGTTCTGACTCACTCACATATTCTGACCCAGAATCATCATATTCATCACCTTCAGTCTCCTCCCCGGCAAAATACCCGTACATGTATTTAGATCTTTTCATTTTTTTTTAAAGGGATACACAACGGCGTTTCTCAGACATTCTGGTGGATCTTTTGTAGATCTAGACGTCTACTTTACGATTGTTTACGTTGTGACTTTATTAAGTGCTGTAGGCTATTTAGAGGTCGACTGTAGTAGCAACAGTAAAGAAACCAGTAGACCAGAGTTATTGTGATTTAGTTTTCGTGCCAGGTAAGAAAAGTCCGCCAAATTAAAAAAAAATATCAAAATCAGCAAAGAATTTCTGTTCACTTCCATTATTAAAATGTACAAAAATACTAAAAAATGCCAAAAAATGTCAAAACGGCGACAAGTGCGGCAATCGTGCGGCAAGTAGGCAAATATGCGGCCGCATGAAGTGCGGTGCGGTCGCATTTTTCTCGGATCACAGGCAATGGTAGAACACAAGATTTCAGGAAAACCCGACGCCGAAGCACACCAGACGTTTTCCTAAGTCATTAAATCATTAACACTATTCACTACTATTAGGAGGACATCTAGGTCCAATAGGCTATGAGTCTGTCACTCATAACGAAGAGTTTTGTTAATAAATTTCCGATCTACCGCAATAGATCAAGTCAAGAAGTGATGCAAACGTACGGCTGAAGCAAGACCAAGATCATGGGTCGATGGAATTTCCCGGGATATTAGTGAACTCTACTGAGTTATGCCCAGTGCATAATGCAGTGTTTACATTTTTTTTCCCCTGAAGTGCTGGACCCAGCTTTTTGCTGGTGTTGGATCGAAAGTGTGCTGCAACCAGGTTCACTGTGTTTGAGTCCTAAGGCTAAATTGCGCCAGACACGCTAAATGACATTCACATGCTAGTAAAGTATATTAACATTAATCTCTCATTTAGTACAAATCAAATCACTATTAAACCTGATCTCTTTGTCATATTGCATGCTTAACCATTATTAATTATTTGTTACGTTTGCGTTACAGACAAAATCCCTAAAAGGCTGGTCATGGATTTCATTAACATTGATCTCACCGTTACGTTGGGGATCTAATAGGTATTAGATTTCATCATTATAAACCAAACCACTTGCTAACGCTGGTTTCACTTCAATGTTTTAAATCAAATCTCAACAACAACTGGTCAATACAATCCAGATCACTGTTACTGCTCATTTTGTCTTTAGGTCAATTGCCGTTATACTAATAATTAACTCATTAACGATGATGATGGCAACTGTTTATGCTGTGAGCGGTCAGACTTAAGGCCCCGTGAGAAATGTCATTCACACACATCATTGAGTTTCTATTACGTACTGCGAAGTTGCTTTCAATGAGACCCAGATGTAACAGTGAGATACAAGTTCAACAATGAGATCCAAGTTTAACAATGAGATCCAAGTTAAATGCACTCACATATTTATTTCATTATGGCCCTTGAATCTGCAGCAAATTGAGCCCAAGTTTAACACAGTTTTTTTTCAAATAGAGCCCAAGTTTAATACCCTTTTTTCTTCAAGACTGACTGCCTTTTCTTCTTACTAAGAAATTAAGAAAATCCAAACATAACTTCGTAAACATTATCAAATTATTTCGTGACTTGATTTAATTAAATAAGTACACATTTTAGTCATCCAGACGTCTACTCCTACCGTCGCAATTATATAAAGGCGTGTTAGAAAGTAAATAAGGTAAGGCCTTTACGGCACCGATAGGATTGTCTGACATTGACAGTCCGGCTGATTCCTGACGGATCGTTAACTCCTTAGCTCTCATGCACAAGATATTTATGGTCTCTGGCCTGCCTGTTACCTTACAGGACCCAATCACCCAATGGGAAATATTATCACACTATGGGGAGTCTGACACGTTCATTATACAATTCTCTCCCTTGCCGGTCCCGATTCCCTGGGGAGTTATCGACCTTTTGACTACCGAGACCATTAATTCTGTCAAGCGAGACGGTGGACGCACGGTTAGTCCATCTCCCTTTCCTCTCCCTGAAAGGGAGACCATTTAATTCACAATCTGCGCCGCCGACTCTCAAGGAAATAGGTCACCATCATTGTTTTATTCATTTCATTAACTTGTGCTCTCCCTTTAGTGACGTAGGGGACCTAACCTAGTAGCTTTACGACGTCAAAGGGAAGTAATCAATGGGAGAATTCAATGAAGGCAAAAACGCCCGATTTTTTTTTTCGCTCTATTTTGATTTTCATTCGTCGTTTCCAAGTAGTGCGCGCTCTTTCTCGCTCAGTGCTGAACGTGGGGGGGGGGGGGGGTGAAATATCCGACAGGAGCCCGGCAAGGGGCTTTGGCGGGAGGAGGGAAGCGTGAAAGAGAAAAGAAGAAAAAAAGAGAGAGATTAGAAGGGCGGTAACTACCGACATAACAACCTATTGAGAAGTTGTTTGTCAGAGGGAAGATTAGAAAACTGAATGGCAATCACCGAGTTTTTTTTCTGTTGTTTGTTTGTTCTCCTGTGTTGACGCTGAAAATGTTTTTGTTTCTGTATCCCAGGTGCCGATGACAGGAAGTAACAATTGGTCTCGCGCGACGGCATATGGGGCAATTTATCTTTTGACGCCTACAAATCGGAACAGCTTTTTGATGTTATTGTTGTTTTGTTTCGTTTTATGTTTTTAATCTTTTTTTGTGTGTGGATCATCAAGCTAACAGCTGTGTTAAGTCTCTGCTTTGAAATATAAAATGTTTGTGCGCCTGTGTAGGTTTCATCTTGCATGTTGCAAACAGGCTTTTATTTCAGCGTTTGTCATCTTTAAGTATAGGGCTTTTATACAGGATTATTGGACGTGATAAAAACCATCCTAGTATTGCATAATACTACGGCAGATTTGTCTGCATTGCACGTATGATGTTGATAATGAAATGTATTTTTCGTCTTAGTAAAACTACATCTAGCAGACCTGCATGTCCCTGTCCAAATAATATGGTAAATTAGGAAGACAACGAGACAATCAGACAGACCAACAGCTAGCTAGATGGACAGACAGACAGACAGACAGATAGACAGACAGACAGACATACAGATAGATAGATAGATAGATAGATAGATAGATAGATAGATAGATAGATAGATAGATAGA
>JBCEWB010127414.1:0-11334 GCA_039654565.1 Peronia peronii | reverse complement strand
ATAGATAGATAGATAGATAGATAGATAGATAGATAGATAGATAGATAGATAGATAGATAGATAGATAGATAGATCAGAACAAGTCGTTTTGCCACAGCAAAGTCAATGCTGGTCTGCCCGAGTGCCTGTCCGATTGGCGGCTAGAAAACGAGGCGGCTAGAGAGGGAAGGGTGGATTCCGTGCTGTAATGGACATTACTCAGTTGTTTAAACAGCGGCTAAAAAGTTACAGTGTCCAAATCATGGAGGCGGGCGGGCCGCACGGTCTGCTGGAGAGGAAAATCCATTGTGACATTTCGCAAATTTTACAGAGAGAGAGACAGAAAGAGAGAGAGAGGGAGGGAGAGTATTTTTTTTTTTAAAGCACTGACTGTAACAACTGTCAGAGTTTTGATCAATGGAAAAATATTCTGCCAGTATTCACACAGAATACGCCTTACCAGCTGGCATCATGTATATTATAGTCAGTGGAGTATCAAACTTATTCTAGATTTACTTGCTCTGTAGTAAGAACCTTTTTTTTTTTTAAACCATAAGTTATGTCCATTTATCATTACAGCTCTGAGACCTTGAAAGTTGCGTCCCTTTGTAGCTTCTATCTTTCCTTGTTAAAAGGTCGAGTTAATCAAACATGTAACTTAGAACAGTTTTCCTCATCACCGGATAATGGTGGACAGATATACCTTGCTGAGCGGTAGTCCCTGTCAGGTTAGGAATCAGGTGTCTTTTTTGTTAATACACTGTATCATGAGCCGGACACAGTTTCAATCAGATATCAAGCTTGCACCCGCAAAGTTATCTTGACATGTACACGTACCATGCCCTTACTTATACCGAAGCTGGGGACTGTTGGTTCACATTATCCTACACATTCAACATCCAGCCATTTTTTGTCTTCACACTTTGTTTGCAAAAAGCAATCGATGGGTTTTCTTTCGTTATTTCTTTCCTTCTTGGTTCTTACTTTTGCTTTCTATTTCTGTCTTTCTGTCTGTCTGTTTTTCTTTCTTCTTTGTCCTTTTGCTCTTTTTCTTTCTTTCATTCTTCATTTCTGTCTCTCTTTTTTCTTTCTATCTCTGTTTCTTTTTATCTTTCACTTCATTTTTTTTTTTTTTTTTGGTCGCGTAACTAGCTGGCTATCAAACAGCATCCAGAATCCAGAACTCATTATTACATACATCTAAGACCAGGATTGCATTCCTGGATCCTCATAATAATCCCTAACTTTAAAAATGTCTGTTGTCTACGAGTGTTGGTGCGTCTTCAACTGGCAAACCTATAGACCCCTTGATCAGGTTCTAGATCAAAAACAGTCCGAATACAATAATGTTACCAATAAGAGGGTTATGAACTGAGTTCAGATATGATTCATACAAAGCTCGGATACAAATCATTGGGGCAGAAGAAGATGAAGACATTGTCGGGATATTCACGAGTCGGCCTGTCTCCAAGATAGCTTATACACATTTATTAGATGCTGCATGGCCGCTCACACTGATACTATCTATGTGCTCTATCTAGCGTTTTCTAGTTTGATGTTTGACAAATATTCCTTTTGACATTTACGTCGTCTTTCTCATAATGAAATAATTCTTCCCTGAAAACGGACACACATACACAAAAAATAATAAACAAATAAAAATAAAAAAATAAGACAATAAATCACACACATAATATATATTACAGGCAAGAGGCCATAAATTTTCATGTCTGTCTGAGGCTAGATGACCAGCAGTTCAGACTGAGTGACCGGTCGAGTGGACGGACAGAAGTAGTGGTCACCGTGGTGGTCACACGAAGATTACTTGGTTGGTCGGAGCCATCCATGATTGCTGCGTCCCCTCGTCCTCCGGCAAAACTTGGACTCGCCTTTGTTTTCTCGAGCACACGACGGAAACGGAACACACAATTCGTTTCTCCTTCCCTCTTATTCTCAGTTTTTTTCCCTCTCGTTCTTTCCTTCTCTCCCAGCTCTTACTCTTTCTTTGTTCCACTCCATCCATTGTTGATTTCCCAGCCTACCATCAAACACGTTCTACCAGCGCCTGCCCCTTCTCTCACAATGGTCTTCTTTTTCGCATTGAGAGATCTCTCTCTTTCTCTCTTTCTTCTCGGCGATCGGCAGGCTTGTTAGCCCTACTCTGTGGGCAAACTTTTCACCTCCTTTCATGTGGCCCCCTCGGTCTTGGCTGAGGAAACACGGCCAGAAAAGAACAGGAGCAAAAACAAACATATTTTCCGGCAACACGGGTGTGAGGAGCTATTTTCCTGGTTGACGAGGCCTAGAGCGCGGCCGGGCGCTCGGCAACTGCGAAAGCTAGCGAGAGCGAACTGGAAAAAGTATTGTGGAAGGTGACGGTTGAAAGCCGCGGAGTCGGGACGCCACTCACCGCACAAAGAGCGTGAAAATAATTAGGTTTTAATAAGCGCAGGTCGGCTGAAAGGTTTTGGTGTTGCTGGCGCTATGAGCTGGCCTGTTGACACAAGTAATGGTCCACTCTCCCATGTCTTTCCCCTCGCCATGTCCTCGGACCAATACCTAGCATGATTCAATCCCTCCGCGCCACACGAATCGGTTCCTCAGACCATCTGCTGGCAAAGATTGCACAGAACGACAGATCAGATCTCGAGACATAATTATTACAAATCAATTCTTGCTTTCATGTGATCCACGTTCGTCCTCGGAAGTAAGGAACTATTGCTCGCAGTCTCACCTTTATGATCACCAGGTTCTCCATTAAATGACGTCAGCAGTTGGTCACCACTGCCTAGTCTGACCACAAAGCTGACCAATGATCAGTGCAATGACACACTGGCCGCTTTTCTTTTCTTGTTTTTCTTTATTTCTCTTTCTTCCTTTCTTTGTTTGTCGTTTTCTTCCCCCTTCCTTTTTTTTCAGCATACAAGTTCGTTACGTCTTAATACTGCAATGTATAATTTATTACCTTTGTCCTTTGTAAACGCGTCACTATCTAAGTTTCCAGCCTCAGGTAAGAAAAGAGTCTTGAGTAAAAAATAATGATGATGAACGCAATCCCTTACACATATACAGAAACTTCCTCCCTTTATTTTCATGTAAAGAGGCTGGTACAGTGTCTCTTGCCGAAGACTCATCTCTGTTTTATGCCCCCCCCCTTTCCACACCCCATTTTCCTTCGCCCTTCGTCATTTCCCCGTCCTCTCATTCACCCAGTTCGTCTATCCATCTGTCGGCCTGTCTGTCTGAGCCTGAAAAATCTCTCAAGCTCTGGAAATGGACTGAACTTTCCTTTCCCCCTTCTCCCTCTCACCTTCACTAGCCCCTACACATTCTCTATCTTCAATTTCCCTCTCATTCTTTCTCTCTCTCTCTCCTCTCTTACCTACTTTCCGTCCTTCCATCCTCACACACTTTCTCCTTTCTTTATCTTTTTCTCTTCCATGGCCGAACAAAAGAAAAACAAAGACAATAATAAAATTCGCGAGTCTGGCATAGCGATCTGAAATAAGACGTCAGGAGACGAGCGTTCGTCGTTGACAAATTCCCGAGAAGTCAGCTGGAGACAGGAAATCTACCTTTACATTCCAGAGACAGGTCTAGTCCTCGAGTGTCAGGGGCGGAACCTCAGAAACAGATCGTGCAATGGAATCGTCCTGGAGCTCACCTCTGACGGACAAGGACAAAACGCCGCCTCCCTTGAAATTCTGTCTCCAGGAAGTCGGACATTTAGTTGCAATTTCTATTTTCAAATCTAACAAACAAAATTATAGTTAGAAGAGAGCTAACATGATCTAATAAATTGTTTTAAAATACCGTGAAAAGTTGTATGCATTTGAGTGTGTGTGGAAGGGGGGGGGGGTATAAAATTGTGAAGAAAAGGAATTTTTACATGAAGCCTGTTACAAAATTTAAAATTATCCACATAGACGTGTTTTAAGCAAATTGCAAACGTGCTGCAAGCCACATGAAAAACAGCATGTCTATAGATTTCCACTTTTTGATAGTTTTTCCTTCTATACTCTTTGATGACCCAAATTACATAATCTTTGACAGGCCTTTTAACTCGCTGACGTTTTCTACCGCGCAGTCAATCCCAACCTAATAATAAGTCTCTTGATGAAAGGCTTGGCCATATAGCTCGTACATGGAATGGCGTTGTGGATAGTACGTTAAATGTCGGGTCTTTATGATGCGATGAAAAACAATGGCAAGTTGTTACTCCTTCTATCCCCTTGCTCAGTTTCTCGTTGTTATTGTACCATTATTTGCACAGTTGTCGCATAACAGATTGTATGAACTGAGCATGGCAAAATGTGTTTCAGAGATCAACAGATTAGCCAGGTGGCTGACTCTACTTGCTTTGTATACTTCTCAGAAAGCCAAGACCGACTATGAGAATCTCCATTGAGTTTGCCCGGGGTATAATAGATTGTAACACGATAAGAGCCTTCCTGTACGGGGATCAGTGTTATAACGCTCTGTTGTTATCATTATTGTTATATTATTATATTATTATTGTCATCATCACGCAACAACCCCACTACCATGTGAGCACTGCGAAATTCACAACATGTCATTGTCCGTTCATTCTTCAAACTATAACCTCGCCAGGAATCGGGTCTATTATTATGCTTGGACAATGTTCTATCTATGTCTAGTTTTGGGTAGGGATTTAATGGCGCATCAGGGCGATCACGGCTACATCACGACTAACATTGTAGAATACGCTTACCAGTTAGAAAGATATATTCAAATAGGTATATGAACTGGGTGATCATAGACTTGTAAAATAAATTATCTATCGAGAACATGACTGTGTAAACATGCGGTTTGCCGTGTGGACTTGCCGCGTGTTCACAAGTTTCACAACACCCACTTTCACTTTCGACGCTTTCAATTTGAGAATAGAGGTCCATTTCAAGTATGAAGATCTGGATGGTCTGTGGCCTCGTTTTCTCAAAAAAAAAGAACTTTCACGGAGCGACTCGAAGAGTGGATTTCTCGAGCGTCTCTGAAGTCGGCCCAGTCCAAAAGTATGTGTGCCACTGTCAGTTGACAGTCACAAGCTACATGCTGTGTGTATGTGTGTGTGTGTGGGGGGGGGGGGAGGAGAGAATGAGAGCGATGGACGAACATGGAAACAGAAAATAAAACAATGATTTGAAGACTGACTTTCCTGAATCCAACGGGCCACAGATTTGGTGCAGTGAACAAACAATTTTCTGGCCACAGTCATCTGACATTTACTCAATAAAGTCCTCATAAAAGTCTGTTAAGCAGTCCCATCTCGTGATAAAGGATTTTAATTCTTCAATTTATCTAATTTAAGCGTATTTCTGTCAACATGTAGCTGTGGTTTCTAGTAGTTTGTTTGCTGACTTTGTGCTGATCTTCAAGAAGAGCAATTATCATTGTTAAGGGTCTCGATGTTTAAAATCAGTTACAGCCCATATACACATGGAAATAATTCTGAGGACAGTTTCATTTTCTACATAATATTTCATGGACAAAATCACAGAAATGATGGGCTCTCGGCAGAAGGCTCGTGAACGTTCCCTTACCGATGTCTTTCTCGTTATGTTGATAATAAGAGTCTATGAGTCTGTCACACGTGTATAGGGGATGCATCGTTGGCGACAATTAAAAACTCGTACATCCATCAAATTTATTTCAAAGTCAAATTTAATGTAGAGTAAACCTTATCGTAAGCCCTCCGTCAGGCAAGTACAGGGAACGAGAAGTGAACTATCATATCATTTCAGTCTGGACTTGGGTAAAAATTTGTTATCGATTGTTTGTAAACCTATTTTACTGTTATCCTGTAAAATTTCGTGGCTTGGTACACGGTTGAATTCACCATGTTGTCAATGATATGCACGGATGTGGTAAATGCATACGATGTTTATAGGTTATGTCTGTTCTAATATGGGCTGCATCTGTGCGTCCATATGTACGTCCCCCGAGTGCTTTGGGGTTGGGGTTGCGGGTGGGGGGACAAGGGGGAGAGGGGGGATATATATGCGTATCTGTCAATATGCCTGTGCTCATATTATATGCTGTGTCCTCAGTGTAAGCTATACTGTATGTCTATGTATCTAGGCGTCCCCGAAATCGAATCTAGTCTATGGGTCTCTCTGTCTGTCTCAGTATGATGTCTCGAGCCAGGAGCCGAGGGCTTCAGTTTGAGCCCGTGTGAGGGCCCAGGCAACACGATTGCTGAGAGAAGCCGCTGAATGGTAGCAATTTCCTGGGTAAATACAGATTTTCAGCTGGGAGGATAAACGATGGATTCAAGTGGGGAGCTGAGACAGGCAATACAGGAGGGAGGAAGGGAAGAGAAACCCCGGTGGAAAAGAGGAAGCGGAGGAGGGGAGAGGGGGAGGAGGGAATAAGTGCCCAGCTCAATTCCTCAAGTTTACATGGGAAGATAAAATCCTAAGTGGCTGGATGAAAGAAGAGAGGAGATTGCCTTCCCTTGCCGGCCGGCCCGGCATCCCCAGACCACGAGAATTAGCCGAGCGCAGAAAAACTTAGGACTAGTTAAAATGTTCTCGTGTATACAAGTGGAAGGGGGAATAAGATATATAGAAGGTAAAAGGTAAAGGGCAAAGGGAAGAGAGAGGGTGGACGTATTTGAATGTAAACCAAACATTTGTCAAAGTAACGAGCCCGACACCGACATCTTTCATTCCACACCGTCGGGCCGATGGTGGCTGACCAAAGCAGCGTTCTGAGGCAATTGAGACGTCGGCACTGGCGGAATGGGTAACGGGGAATGACAATTTCACTGTATTTGCTCTATCTACAGCCACCGGGATCTCAGACTATTCGGAATGTGTGATAGTGGAAGCGCTTCAGTGTGTTAGTATGTGAGTGCGTTTGTGTTGGGCGATTTTAAATTGTAGAATTATCTTGCACTTGCGATATAACAGAAAGAATTATGGGTAAAACCTTCGCGTATCGGCAACTGAACTTTGTCGCCGCGTTCCATGCCCTTTACTTAACACGAGTTTGCGCTCCCGAAGACATTCTAAAGAGTGTAATATGAGACTGTGATAGAGGATCGTGATCCCTAATCCTTTACTTTGATTTTACACCACATGCCACACTTTTTAAAAACTGATCTTTTCACTTTTCTGCATAACAGAAGGCTTTCAAATTTATTTGATATATATTGTGTGGTAAAGTGTGCTTGTACGGCGACGATATAAAACAAACAAAAGAAAGAAATGAAAAATGGCTTTGAAAACTTTCTTTGAGGACGAACAAGGAAAATATCAAATTACAAATGAATGTTCCATGTGATAAAAAAAAATTTAAAAATCAAGGGACACTGTACAAAGGATCACGACATTTCATGTCACCGTCACAAGAACTGCTTTGCCGTTGTTGTTGTTGTTGGTGGTGGTGGTGTTTTCCACCTTCTTCGAAAAGACCGATCATTAGACTTTGATACCTAAGAAGTCAGACTATTGAAGGGCCATCTGAGTAACATTGACAGGTACGCCATTGAGAGGCTACAGCATTTTATTTTCCGTGTACGGGATTATTTTCTTAAACACCAGGATATAATATTAGCGTAGAATGTACTTGGTCTTCGGTACACATTGACAAATAGAAAACTAAATAAGCGCTGGACACTTTTCGGCAGTTTTCATCTATGTGTGTGTATATGCGAAGGTGGAGAGAGAGATAGAGAGATGAGAGAGAGAAAGAGAGGAATGGGGGGGGGGGTACGGTAATGAGACAAAATGGAGAGGGAAAATGAACTGACATGGACTCCGATTTCCCTCAAAGACATGGTGGTAAAAGACGGGGAATGACAGACTGAGAAAGAGTTGGGAGAGGGGGACGAGGATGTATAAATTGATTCTTCAACAGATACCAGACAAGTGTAGAATCATTCTCTCACATTTTTTCTCTTTCTCTCCCTCTCCCCTCGACCTCTCCTCCTTCAACCTTTCCATCCTCACACACTTTCCCCTATCACTAACCGTTCTCGCCTCTTCCTGCTCGCCTGGCGGGGCTGACTGAGCTCAAGTAGCTCTTGAACTTTTCAAATTCTGCCTTGATCTTCTTCCCTCTTCCCCCCCACCCCCTCTCCTTCTCCTCCTCCCACCTGTCCCTTACCCCCTGCGCCATCAGCAACAGCAGCAGTAACGTACAGATGACAAAAGCACCTGTCTTTTGAAAAGTTATGTTTTGAGAAAATCGAGATGTTTTACAAACCTTCTTCTAATACATTGTGAGCTTAAGGCCATCCTCTTAGAGAATGCAGTCATGTGACCGGTTGTCTTTCAACCCTGAACAAGTCAAAAGAAATTTGCTAATTATACCAATGATACTATAACGATGCCTATAAATGTTCAAACAGTACTAGATGAGTATCTTTTTATTGTATTGTATAGTCAAATAACAGTAATTCAAACATGCAAGGTAAAATGAATAAGTTCTTAAACGGATTGGATTCATGACACATATTAATTGAAAAGTCTGAAAAGTTCGGTCTTCAGAGAATCTTAGAGTTAGTTTTGTGACTTCTGTGCAGTGGTTTTAGAGACTTTAAGCAATTTCAATTGTATTTCAACCCTAAACGTCTCAAGAAATTTGCTAGTATACCAATAATACTATAACGATATCTATACATGTTCAAGACATGAAAGTTTTGGGCCCATGTGGCATTATTAGACAAGTACGTCATTACTGTATTGTCTGCAAATCCAAAAATAGTTCAAATATGAAAAGCAGAATGAATAGGTCTTTCAGTAGATGGACTCTTAGGCGCTTCTCCGGTTTATATTGTGGAACAATATCTATTAAAATAATTGGGGGAAAAAAAACAAACAAACGTGTTTTATCACAGTATCATCAGATGCTCCAGCAGCTCTCAATCTAATTGCCCTCGGTTCCGCCTCGGTCTGGGCATCAAAGGCTTAATGGGAAGAGTTCTATCAATTCGGCAGTGATAACGAGTCCATCACTGACACCTGTCAGAGGCTGCTCAAATCCTCCCTGTCGCTGGTGACGACAATCCGGAAAGTCTAAAGAAGGCTGCGTGTTACCATTGTTAAATGTTGCCTCACCTCCCCTAGAATACACCCTCTTCCCTCTACCTCTATCCTAAAACTATAAACAGACAACCCAGAAATAGTAAAACAACAGCAGCAACAACAACAACAATATCAAGCACGACAAAACGACGAAAACATTATTAAAAAAAAAAAAGACCGCAAGGATAAAAAAAAAATAACAGCAATTACAACAAAAATCACAACGACAACAAAAACACTAAGAATAACAACGATAATAGGGAACAAAAACACAACTAAACCACCAACAATAACAACTACAACAACACACACACACAAATAATTCATCAGCTACTACACGGTAGCGGATACTGGTGCCTAGGACTGAACTGTGATAGGACAGGTTCTGCCGAAATAATTTATCATCCTTACACACATAGAAAAACTGGACGATAAATAAATTAATATCCACTGCTTTGTCTCTCGTTTTATCCCATCGTATCACAGGCCACAAATTATCAACATGTCTGAGCAATGAGCCATTTTCTTTCAACCAGTTATGTTATTCCCTTTGCAAAGTACACTGTACAAGAGGTATAAGACAAACATTGTCAAAGAGAAGAGGGAGAGAGAGAACGACAGAGAGAGAGAGAGAGAGAGAGAGAGAGAGAGAGAGAGAGGCTTTAGTTTCTCTTAACTGAAACAAGTGTGGCAAAAATTATGAAATACAATTTAAATATGATTTAAATAATTCATCGTGTGGCGATTTTGGTTTGTTTTTTTTTTCGAATTTTCTGTATCTTTGTTTCAAATAACAATGGGAAAAAGATTTGGCTGAAGGTCAAAATGGCTCTTCAGAACTAATCTTGGAGGATGTAGACTAACTGCAGAGAGGAATTCAAAGGGAGGAGGGGATTTTGAGAAGGAATGGGGGAAGGGGGGGGGGGAGAGAAATAAAGAGGGAAAATGGCCCTCTCGGCCACACTCAACGAATGACAATGACAGTGCATAGTATATTTTGTATTGGAAACAGAGAGAGAAAGAGAGTGAGAGATGGGGGATGGTGGAGGAAGAGAAGGAGGAGAAGGACGACAGAGATCGTCTATGAGAGATGTGATAGAGTGATGGAGGAGAGGCGGGGGGGGGGGGGGAGCGAGAGGAGGGGAACAGGAGAGGAGAGGTTAAGAGTGACAGAACACGAGTGAGGAGGATGAAAACTGGGAGAACATAGAATGAGCAAGAGAGAGAGCTCAAGACAATGGATGAGTAACTGAATAAGTGAGTAAGTGAATGAATGAAAGCTTTGGTGGGTGGTTGGGCTGATGGGTTGGGGGGGGGGGGGGCTGGAGTGAGTGATGTTAGTGGATGAATGAGTGATTGCGTGAGTATGCACTTCGTAGGCTGATTAACCCACTGAATGTATGATTGAATGACAACTTGGCGGAGTGCATCAGTGAGTCAGAGAGACAAGTATGACAAGGGATACTCACCCCAAAGTTGGCCGACTGCTCGGTTCCCGACTCACTGTTGACATTTTTGTGTGTTGTCCAGCCTAGGCTGGGCTGTTTCATAGAATCCACAGCAGAATCCAGTAATACCACTGTGAAAGAAATAAAAACACAATGGCAACTAGTAAACAGAAGGAAATCAACAACAACAACGACATAACAACAATGACAATAACACGAACAGACTTATAGCCATAACCATCGGTATCACTATCCCTCTGTTTCATTAATCTTGCTTGTCTCATGAGTATAATATGCCTGTACACCAAAACCAGAGTTCTAGCGGGTCCATTATTTATATAGAAATGATGGTCATTTATAATGGACTCTCTGACATTAATTGCTATCCAGTATCAGGCCTGCACTATGGATAGAGTCAAATACTCAGATCCTGAAAATGGCGGATAGGTTTACATAAATATCACTGTATACCGAACCAGGGTGTTGACAGAGTGAATATGTATCCAAACCATAAAGAGATAACGGTAGGTTAACAATATAATAACAACATCTGGAACAACAGCGTCAACAATTATAATGACAGTAACATTAACAGCAATAATGATGAATGTAACCGGAACACATGGGTAAATGCGACACAGTGGGACAAAGAGAGAATAGGCAGACCAGCTAGGTCAACGGACAGATAGACTGACAGACAGAACACAGACTGACTGACTTATAGGCAGACAGATGGGTAAACACACAAAAGAGATAGGCAGATAGACAGACAGACAGACAAATGGATGGATGGATGGATGGATGGATGGATGGATGGATGGATGGATGGATGGATGGACGGATGGATGGATGGATGG
>JBCEWB010127413.1:0-27087 GCA_039654565.1 Peronia peronii | reverse complement strand
TTGTTGTTGTTGTTGTTGTTGTTGTTGTTGTTGTTGTTGTTGTTGTTGTTGTTGTTGTTGTTGTTGTTGTTGTGAATTTACATCCAGTGATGTATTTTGAGTGTTTGAAGCCTCCATCCAGGGAGGGAAAAATTTTGGAACTGGAAGAGAGTTAGGCAAACAACAACACCAGCAAAAGGCCGGGATCAGAGAGGATCATGTTGTACAATGATCATGCAAAGAAAGTACAATAATAACTTTGATGTGCGTGAAAAACCACAAGTCTTTGTTTTTGGGATCAAGGCAGTGGAGAAACAGAAAAAGTGAGGGAAAAAAAATGAGATGGATATGGGAGAAGAGAAGAAATAGAGAGAGAGGAAGAACTTACCAGCAACCGAATCGTTGACTCATCATAGCCTTTGTTTAAGACGTTCGGGAGTGATGAAAGGATTGGATTTCATATGAAGCCTTTGGGATACTGGGATCGATTACGTTCTATATAGTCTTTTCAACCTCCTGGTGGAGGTTATCTCGACTAGGATCGAGGGCATTTTGTGTTGGAAATGTGTCTGAGAGAAAACAATTTTAAGAAATGCGGGCAGCCGTGTTTTGAATTCATGATAGAGAAAGGAAGAGAGAGAGAGAGAGAGGGGGGAGAGAGAGAGAGAGGGGGGGGGGCGGAATTGATGGACCTCATAATTCTAAAAGTGCTAGGATATATTCTTGAAAATTAAGGGGTTCTATAACAATAGTTCGTCATGTTCAAGAAAGGATTGTCTCGGTCTGCGGTACTGGAAAATACCACCACTGAAAGATGAGCTTATAATGAACTTGGAGATCGGTCCTTGTCAGGTCAAGGATTAATGCAGTGTATCAAGAAGGGGGAGAGGGGGGAAGGACGAAAGTCAGAGAGAAGGAGAGAGAGAGAGAGAGGGCAGGCAGGAGTAAACACGACTATTTATGAGGTTGTTAAACAAGGGAAGCATCAGGGGCTGCGTCAGAAGATGTTATTAATCTAAGTTTTGTCAACAGAGAGTTTGCTAACTCAGTTCTGGAGAAAAAGACCGTCCAACTAATCGTAGGCCCTGTTGGATGTATCTATAAATAGCACACTGGTTTCGCCCAATAAAAACAATCATGGACGTTCAACCTAGCGGGATTGCGCAAGTCCAACAGAAAAAGGACAGTTTCTACATGGTACAATTGCCCTATTTTCGATGTAATATCGCTTAAGCTTTGTTTTTTCTTTGAAAACTGTGTTTGATGTTTCTCGTTTCATGTCTGATGTGTTCACTTGTTATCCATAATCATACACGTGACAGGTAAATTATCCACTGTGTTACTGCCTGCTCATTCCAGGTGCCCCACCCACTCCAGTTACCACCAGCTCTCCTGTGACGAAGTCCAGAAAGACCACCCGGCATATTGAAGGGTCAGAGGACACCTATCCGCCTGACAACAACAATAACAACAACAACAACAATGATAACAATAATGACAACAATAACAATGGCAGCGATAATGGTAGCCGAGAACCGACAGAGGAAGGCGAATCGCCATGTAAGGACTGTTTGCTTTTTTACTTTTACCAAGCAAGATATAGATATAGATATAGATACAGATCTATTTGTTTGTCTCCGCTCTGTTATTGTTAGATCTGATCAAGATTTGAGCGCCTAACTGGCACCCTCTTGTGTATGCCTCGGAAGCAGCCTAGCTGAGTATGTACGTGTCTCGGATGGATTTGTTTGAGTGATAACAGACCTAGATTGTTCACTCAGAGCCTCTGCTGTGTGGGTATAAATACAATAGAAATGTGCTGTATTTATCAATTATTTCAATGGCCAAGTGTTTCTCTTTCTCTACGTTCCAGTGTTTTCACTTCTCAAGTGTAAGCGGTGCTTGCACAATAACAATGTTACTAGTGCAAAACAAGACCCAGTATTATTATTGCAAAAGAAACTTTAAAACTTGGGAACGTGAATTTTTTTCCATTGAAAAAATATGAGAAGCTAGTTAACGATATTCCATCTCAGTAAGTAACATATTGTATAATGGATCACACAGCTCAGTCATTGAACTCTAATTATTGTTCTTTTTTGCATGACTGTGGAGTTGGCCTTCTTAATAGGATTAATTCTCTGTTCATGTTATGTTATATTATTAAATTTTTATCGCTTTATCTCCATTTTCTCAAGGCTTGGGCAGCAATATTGATGATCTCTGCCTCAGTGATGATGACTGCTGTCCCATGCACAGCCGCTGTCGTAACGGGTTGTGTTACTGTTACGAAGGTTACATTCCCTCCCTTGACAACACACAGTGCTATGGTATGTTTCTATCAACCATGGAAAACTAATAATGCTGGAGGACTTTACATCTCCTACAAGTGGTTTGTTTGAAAACAGTGCAAGAATATTCCGCATGGCAATTTTATTTTGTTTTGTTTTGTTTTGTTTTTTTTTGTTTTGTTTTGTTTAACTTTGTAAGCTTTATGAAATTTTTAATGCAAAAAAAAATCAAACTTTGGCCAAAATGTGAGTTCTTTTTCCCCGAGGAGTTCGCTTTTAATAAGGCTATTCCAATCAAAGAAAAAAAAGAAAGAAAAAAAAAGGGAAATGACTATACTTACTTTGACAGAAAAATTCGTTTCTGCAACCCTTGTGTGCGGAGATTTTCATGATCAAAGTTAAGTCTTAGTAATTAAATCCCATCGTCTCAACAAAGTCTCTTTTGGTGTCTTTGTGATTTCACCTGATCACACATCATATTTACTCTCTTTTGTTTACAGCCCAGAACTTTAGTTTTGAATGAAACTGTAGTAGAATAGTATATGTTTATATGTGTCTATGATCTCACAGAGTTGAAGACCAAACCCTCTGAGGAAGTGGATGAGAAGCCTGACATCAATGCCTGCACCAACAACCCTTGCATTGCTGGCACATGTATTCTGGACAATCTGCTTGGCTATAGGTGTGCCTGTCCTCTAGGCAAAGCTGGCTCGAAATGTGATAGAAGTAAGTCAGTCAATACCGCTGATAATAGCGGGCTTTGTGTGTAATACCAGTGCTATAAATGAATGTTTATCAAGATTAGTGTAAGCTAGCTGGTAGAGCAAGATCAGATGTATTTCACTGGCTGAGGGTTTCAGTTCACCTGTGATCAGTCAAAAATTAGGTATAGTGAATTGTTATATAAGCTTATTTTCATAAAAATGATGCTTCAGTGACTTTTCACTGACTGCTGAAAAAGAATTCTGAGATAATGGCATAATTGATTATCACATGATTGGTTAAATATAACAAAAATCACACAAAGAAGACATCTAATGCAAGTTCCTCAGAAAAGGTGGTGACAAGCAAACTGTAAACAAGGAGACTGCTGCAGAAAAGAAGGAAGTTAAAATCCCAGTAGTGAAGGATACAATAGGTCTCAGAAAACATGGCATTATAGAAATCATTTTCTGCACAAGGTATCAAGCAGATCAGATTATGCCCATCAACTGAATATGTTGGTATGAGGCGACAGCACTTACTAATGATGGATGAAAGCTTATGGTGCAGCAGTTCACAATACTATACAACTCTGTAACTTATCAGAATCTTTAAGATGCTATGTGTAGTTGTTGCACTTGCATCATGACCCCACAGTTGATATCAAAAGTCAGATGTATCATTATTATAGCGTAAAACCTAGTTTTTCATCCTGGGTTGTTTTTAAAAATGTCATGATGAAAAAATGGATGGCATTTTTGTTCACAATGGAAATTGAACATAGTAATTCATTTTTCTTGTTTTCTTGTTGTTGTTTTTTTTCTTTCAGTTTTAACATTTTTTGATTTCTCATTTTGCATCCTCAGACATAGATTTCACAGTTCCATCATTCAGTGGCCACTCATACATTGAACTTCCTCGTATCAATGGAGCCAGCCAAGATTTGAGCATAGAGATCATATTCACCACCCTTAACAAAGATGGAATCATTCTCTTTAATGCTAAATTTAAGAATGGCAGTGGTGATTTTGTTTCTCTGGCAATGAGGGATGGATTTGTTGAGTTCAGGTAAGAAATAACATAAGCTGAGATAATATCAGCTACAAAGATATTTTGTTTTTATATTTCACCGACATGGCAAACAGTAAACTCATCATTTGATTACAATAAACTGCTCACTCTACAAAGACAGAGTACATCATCATAGGTGTCATTTATTTCCTCTATTTCTTAAACCTTTACCTTTGCTTACAAAGGGCAAAATAACTGTGACAGTGAAATTTTTATTTTTGAACACTGAAAATATTCCACCAAAAGCTGTGGATGTTCTTGACATCTATTGAGAAGTCTTAGGATCTTACCTATATGATTTTGCATCACTGGTTTTACAGTTTTGACAGTCTCTTTCTGAATGCGTCCAAGCATCGTGCCTCAAAATTTGTTAAATTTTTTTGAAATGATGGACAGAGAATTGGTGCCCCTTCATCACAAGGACCTTACATGGCAGTAAAATGCATTTTCAATACGTTGCTACTGACCTTTTTTTTTCAACATTTTTATTTCTCAACAAAACTAACAAGCCTTGGATGTACTGTTGAGTAGTCTTCAATTTTATCATTATAAGTGAGAGCACTTAACTTCAGCAGTTTTTTTATGATACCTTTTTTTCATTCATCTGAAACACTAAGCAGATCAAAAACAGCTGTCTCTTTAAATACTGATTTCTATCAATTTTCTAATTTTCCAAGAAACAATGAATTGAGACCATAATAAATTTTATCTAGGAACATTTTGTTCTGTTTTGCTGATAGATATGATCTTGGTGGTGGGCCAGCCATCCTGAGAAGCCGAGAACCAGTGGAACCAATCAGGTCACATCGTGTGATTGCCCGTAGAATGAGGGAGTCTGGGATACTGATAGTAGATGGTGAGGAGGCTGTGACAGGATCATCGCCATCCACTCACTCTTCCCTGGACCTGAACGACCCTCTCCTGCTGGGATTTATTCCTGGAGCATCCAAAGAGTAAGAATTTTTTTGTCAGTTTACATTCACCGTGTATGTGCAATAGTTGAAATCATTTAAGAACTTATTCCAGTTCATGTAAGACTGTTCTGAAATATGTCTGGGTGAATCGGCATGGTTGACATTTTTTTACATTATTTCATGCCTAGAAGTGGAGACATTTTATTCCAGATGCATCTGGAAAGTAAGATTTTGGCATCATTTTAAGTTCAAAAACTGGATTCTGCTTAGAATTATTTCCAGACACTTCCAAGATGCCAGAATTGATTTCAGCAGCTTTATATGTTCACTGCCTGAGACCAGTTTGGAAATGTATGCTAGCCATATCCAAAATAATTTAAATAATTTAAACTTTCCCTTGTTATTCTGTTGTGTGTCCTACAAAAGTTGAAGATCTTTTGCATTAATTATCATTTTGGTTGTTGTCTTGTTGCTGATGCTTTTTTCTCAAAAAAAAAGACGTTCTATTTACGTCTTTCAACCTCCTGGTGGAGGTTATCTCGTATAGACCTGACATCAAACAATCTCCTAATTCATAACTATCTGAAGACAAACAGAGTTCAGTTCATGAGACCATAGAAGATTACAACTACAATTTCATTGCCAATTTCTCAGCCTGTGTCTTAGGCAGCACCATCTCCTCCAGGTGTTCTCTTCATTTCTGTTCTCATCTGTGTGGTTCTTTTGCATTGTTCCTCATTCTTGACCTCTCTCTTTCTCTTTTTCTCTCTCTCTTTCTCTCTTTCTGATGATTAGATGCATCAGTTCAATTTTGATATTGTCAGAACCTTGGACAAAGTGGGCGTGGACCTAGGGTTGGTGGGCTGCATACACACGCTGAAGGCTGGCTCTCAGGAAGATGTGTACACTTACACTCTGGCACTGGGTGATCTCAGCTCTGATGTCTGGTCTGGAGTGGACATTGGTGAGGCTCAGAAAATATCCATTGTTTTGCTTCCCCATATTATCATTAGTTTCAATTTGATCTACATACACCTCTCAAAAAGCCTTAGTAATTGTCAGTCAAATCTCTTTTGAGATTTCATATCTAGCCTCAAAACTGAATTTTTATTTCATAGTTAGTCAAATGTTTCTTCATACCTTTTACTAAAAGCTATCCTTAATTCTATGCTAGAGGCTAACAGCTCCATCATACATGATTTTTAAACAAGAGGAAGAGATCTTTTATTTAGAATATCTCATAATAGACACAGGATAAATACATCTCAAAGCCAGTCAAAATGAGGCAATTGTCAATTTTCACCCAAATTTAGTTATTACTATTGCATATGACTTTAATGTGTGTACTTGCATATGGTGAATATGTTTAAAACTAACTTGACTGTGGCCAGAGACATTGCAAATTGAAGAGACAGGCAGTAAACCTTTGGCACTACTAAAATCATGAAAAAAGATATTGGCAAAAAGGAACAGTGTAGCACATAAATGTATATACTTGCCTCACAACATCCTGATATACTTACAATTTGCTCATAAGAGCATTGTTATGATATTCAGAGATGAATGTTCTTTCAATTTATGCAATATAAGAACATTGATATCAGACCATCTTCATCACACTCAACCACTGACTTCTCTATTTGAGTGCAGTAACTCATTCTGAGTGGCTTCTAGACAATAGTTTTAGTGATCTAACTTTACAGTTATCTTTAACTTACAGCACGAAACTAAATCACAGCATACGTTTTGCTGAATGATAACAGATCTAATATATGTTATGTGATAGTTTGACATTGTTTGATGCCTTTGTCCTTTGTCATAACAGACGGATGAAGCAAAGACAGATCATCGGTTTGATGGTCATCACAACACAGCAAAACTACAAACCATCATGTCATACCCAAGAAACATGGAAAGCATTAGAGCAACAGAAAATCAGGCATATGACAAATCAGTGATGACTTTATCATGTGAACACATGGTTCATTTCTTGTTCATATAGGCGTTACCATGGTTTACAACATTGATTACATTTTCAGTCTTTGATAGACATGGGTGACTCTAATACCCATTGAGTGACCTTTGCATAGTTTGGTAACCATATTTAAAAGGATGTACATAGATACGTGAATGTCACAGAAACCATGTTTGGTGCCAGATATCAGAGAATGTTGAAGTCTGCCATATAAGATTGTAATTATTCATGCTGAGGTATTTAAAAGTGTTTTCCTGTTTATCAGCTGAATGCGGACAGAACCCGTGCAAGAGCATGCCATGTAAGAATGGAGCCACATGTCTTGTGCTGGATGCTCAGATTTACCAGTGCCGATGTCAAAATGGATACAGAGGTAAGAAATTACTTTGAAAAAACATTGTTATATTTCACTGGTTTTCTTATTTTGACAGGTTTCAGGGTTGTCATTCCTCCCAATGTGCATGTTAAGTTAATGCTCTGACTTTGGGGATGTTTTAATTTCTGATTATATCAAGCATCTAAATTTCATAAACTTGAATTTGCAGATTTTAAATTTGTGTTACTGATTTAAATTCTTATATAATTATATTTGTGTGTGATTTTGTTTTCTTTCTTTTTTACACATATTCTTGTCAATTCAGTAAGACAGATGTTTTCTTTGACCTCTAGTTTTGTCTGACCGATCTCTTTCACTGATTCTATTGTAACCTGAGTTTTCTATATTAATATTCTCTAAGGAGTCCGTATACAAATAAGACTCAATAAAATATTTAGGTCACACTTCCTTGAAATCGTGGTAAAAAGTTTCTTTAGACTCACTTTTTATGTACATGTATATGAAAAATTGTGTCTCTAACAATTGAATTTGAATGCTTCCATTTCAGTGGGTTTTCTTTTTTTTTCACACTTATTAATACTTTGCTTCATAAGATGAAGAGAAATCAGTTTGAACTTTGCAGCATTGATGATGAACTATTAGAACTTCCTTTATTCATTATGCTTCCTGTCACGGACGTTTTATAGATCACACCAGGATCACTTTTTGAGTATGTGCAAAGGTCTTTCATGGAAAATTTTCAAGATGTATCTCACCTTGTAGTTTTAACTATGTCTTTCTGTGTTTCAGGTCGCCTGTGTGAAGAAGTTCTGAACCCATGTGCCAGCCGACCATGTCTGTATGGGGGTACATGTGTACCAATGGCCAGCTCTGGTGGATTTTTCTGCCAGTGTGTGCAAGGGAGAGAGGGTCTGACTTGTGAGAAAGGTAACTGTGCTCCGTGAGCTTTCACTTATTGAGTCTACCTGGTTGTGATATATGGGGAACATTTTGTGTCCATGTTTGTATGAATGTATATTGCTTTCTATTATATCTTGTTAAGTGTGAGAGGCATGTCCATTTGTGGACAAGTATAAAGTTTGTCTTATCTCATCTGTCTTTCTTCAACATCATTGTTGTTATTGACATCCTGTTGTGGTCATGGACAGCATTGTGTAAAGTTGAGTGAATCTGTTTCCTCCGTCAGTATCAGTCATGTCTACTTTTGTAAGAAATCAACTGTCATGGATACTGACTTTGATATGTATCTCCTTTTCATTTATGCCACTGATCTGTAAATAGAAATATTTTGGCAGGGAAACATGAATATTCGATGATGTCCTATGATGTTGTTTTTTTCTTTTTTCTGCAACAGATTTCTAGATGAATTGTTCAGGTGTGAAGCCAAATGTGTGCAAAGCAGTTCAAATGTCAATATTAACAATTTTCTGATAGAGATGCTAAGAAGAAGAAAATTTGACTTTACTTAAAGTTGAGGAATAACAAGAAAAATTCAAAAATGAAAAATTTAGAAATCACAGTATAAGACATATATATTTATTTTAAAACTACAACACATCTTAAAAGTGTTAAAGTCCAAATTCAGGATTTTGCACATTCATAAGATATGATCCAAACTGTCACAGTATGTTGGGTTTGTCTAGCCAGGCCATGCTTATTAACATTTTGTAGACACAACTCTCAATTTTTCTTCGACAATTTATGAAGATAATTTCTTGTTCAGTTTAATTTAAACTATCTTAAGAGAAGACATAACTATTCTTCGTGTAAGGCACAGTTTAAAAATAGAAGTGTAACACAATTTAGAAAGAAAAGCTTTCACTAAATACATTATCACTTTATGTTGTAAGTTATATTGTTTACATTATCACATTATGTTGTTAGATATTATTTACATTATCACATTATGTAAAAGTTATATTGTTTATATCATCACGTTATGTTGTAAATTATATAATTTACATTATCACATTGTGTTGTAAGTTATATTGTTTCATTACTTCTGTGTATTTTCAGAGTCTATCGCTGAGGTATTTGTGCCCCAGTTTACAGGAGATTCCTACATGGAGATGCCCCTAGAGGAAAAGTTATCAATGGACATGACTATCACTGTTTGGTTCAATTCTCTGAAGCCAGATGGTAAGGAAATAATTACATCTACGCTCTACACATTCAAATAAATATTTCCAATCACATGAAGTAAGATTTAGGGCAGAGCATATTCACAGCAGTGCAGTGCAACATGTTGTTAAATTTAAGTCAAATAAACAGTCCATTTTTTCATTATCTCATTCTTTCTATAGCTGAAGAAAAAAAAAAAAAAAAGAAAAACTCTTAAGTTTGGTTCATGTTTGTCATTCTGCCTTTTCAGCTCTGAAAAAAAAAAAAAAAAAAAAGAAAAGAAAAAAAGAATTTGATTTAAGTTTTACCATTCTGTCTGTATGTCACAGGTGTGCTATTGTTTGGGACACAACGTCCTAGTGGCGAAGGAGACTTCATAGCCTTGAATTTGGATGAAAAGAAATTGGTTTTCACTTTCTTCTTGGGCAGTGGGCTTGGCCGTATTGAGTGAGTGCTGTAGTTTTTTCACAAATTAGGGAACTGGTAGACGTTAACAGCAGGCAGTTGATAAGATAAGATAACTTTATTATGCCACAAAAGTAGAATGGATATTGTCTGGGTTCATGATTCATAGCAAGACAGTAATATTTCTCAATTATTTATTTACAATGTCACTGGACGAGATGAGATGTCAAAGTGGACTTCATTGAGAAAATGAGATTTCACTGACCATCAGGTCACAAGAGTTAACTTTAAACATGAATACCTCCACACAGAAGAGTTATAGCTGAATAACTTTTGTCAACCTTTTCTGTATCCACTAATGCCTAAAACTCTGTATACAAAACAAACGGGCGTCAGACTCAGTTCACAGGATCCTGCAATATTTGGCCTTTTTAGACCAGCACAAATACAATTAATTGATCCTCCTGCCAGTAATATGATTCACATGCATGAAAAAAGCTCAGAATTTGTGGTGATTTCATTTTTCTTTATCAAATCCTGCATAAAACAACAGTGTTTAAAGAATGATCACGATCTGGAAGCAGACATTAGCCGCTCTGGTGATGTGTAAGGAAGAGTTCAGTGTGCAATGTCTTTGTTATAATGTCATTATATCAGGTTGTCTTTTACACTTATAGGCATATTATATCATCTTTTTACCCCAAACCTCACTTATGCAGAAGCAAGAAACATATCCATTTGGACAAATGGCACAGTGTGACGATCAAACGGCGTGGCCGCGAAGGAGAGATGAGTATTGATGGACACAGCCCAGTATTTGGAGAGGCTTCGGTGAGTACGAAAATTATATGTTGATAAAATCTGATCAATATGACATATAACTATTTTTTTAGCATCGTATTAAACTCCAGATAGCAGTATGCACCCATTACAGTACTGGAAATAAAGAAATCCCTAAGCATTGTGATTTGACACTGTGACTTATAATCAGAATAGATCAATAGAAATACAAAAAAAATATATATACGGTTTTCCATAGTCACAAAATAGGATATATCTTGAAAGCTGGTACTAGCTCTAGATATGTGAATGGCATGATTTCACAAGAAAACAAAAGGTTAAGTCATTTACACTGTGTTTCATCTTTAACTTCCTGCAGTTGATTATCTCAAAAAGTTAACTCCTGAGTAATGTCACACTTACAGCTCAAATTGAATAGTTTAGTGAAATACACATAGGGGTTTAAGTAAAATCATTAATTATCAGAATAGAATAATGAAAAGCAACTGTGGATTAAAGGATATAGTTGCATAATCCATCTTTTCAGCCTTAAGCAAATGGCTGACAGATTTAAATTTATAGTTTTCAGTCATCTTCAGATTTAGTTTAGTTACCATTATCAAAGAGTTTTAGTGGAGTTACATATGTGCCCCCAAAAATATGGTTCTTATCAATGACCCAGATATTGTTCTTGATAAAAAGATACAAAATATCAAATGTATAAAATCCTTATTTTTGTGTTATCAGAACCTTTCTCTCTGTCAGTTGGCATTTGTACTTGACCAGCTTTTTTGTTTTTTTATCTATTTAATTTCAGTTTTCTTTTTTTTTTTTTTAAGCTTCATAAGAAATTCACTAAATGAACCAATACAATTATTAGCTATTCATTTACTGATAGGACATCTCTTTTTTGTAAATGAAAATCTCGATGGCTTCAGTCCACCGTTCTCTTGGATTTCAAAGGCTTTTCTTTTCAATCACAATGCATTTCTCCTTTTCATCTTTAAATTTACATTTTGCAAAGAAACTAGTTTGTCATGTAAAATTGTCAGTTTTCTATGGATTAGAAATGTATTCAGCCAACACATGCATTACGATGTTATAGTCCATTTCCTCAATCTCATTCATAAAATATAGATCTATAGTAACTTTCTATACCCATTCATTTTCTGTTTATCTCAAATACCCATCATTCTCATTATAATCATCTCTATAATACATCCGCAAATGCAATTTTTTAAAAATTTGTTTCAAATAATTTTTTTTCTGTTTTGCGTTCTTTCCCCCCTTTCTCTCTCTTTAGGGCCTTCATGTATGTATAGTTTTGTATGTCTATATCTTGTCTGACACAATAGAAAGACATCAATTACACTTGCTTTAAATGGGGTTTTTGTGCATAGTTTTTGATGTTGTGGTGAAGACAGTTTTCTGTCTCCTCTGGGCCGGAAGTACTTCAGAACTGAGACTGATTTTTTTTTTTACTTATCTCCAATTGAAGAAAGATAACGAATTACTTTTTTTTTTGTCTGTGAATATAACAATTTTGAAAGTTTGGGTCATTTTTTCCTTTCTCTCTTTTTTTTTTTTTTATTTAAACCTGCTTTTGTACAGGCAAACAGTACTCATTTATTTTGCTTAAAAACTGAATTTGTATTTCATACTTCTATAATTTTTAGAGCATTATTTTAACTTGGTGGTTTAGGATTTGCTTAGGCAAAGATTTTCACAGTTTTGAATAATGCTTATTTATTCCTTCTTGCAGTCGATCGACTTTGGGGTTAGTAAACAAAACATGTGCTATGCACAATATGTTGGCACTTCTCTGCATTTTGTTTTATGTCACTGTGACCTGTGTGAATCGATGTGTCTGTGTGCTTTATGACAATGTATTTCTTGTTCTGTTGTCAAGGCATCTGTTAGACTTTTGTTGTTCTCACTTTCAAATGACAGAAATAGAACATATATGGCACTTTTCAATTTGAAATCTTCACTGAAAGTTGAAAAACTAACAAATAAAATTTTATTGTTTCTATTTGTGGGGACACTGAACAATTTCTTTAAATGATGAAGACACGTTTTTTTTTTTTACTTTCATACGACACTGCACAAAAAATTTACAATCAAAATTCAGTTGCTTTTATTTCTGAGCACTCTAAAAAAAAAAAGAAAGGAAAAAAGGAAAACAATTCTGAATGCTACAATTTAGATAGGAAAGCCAATCTATTAGTTGTGTTTCAATAAAAGACCAAAGGACAGATAAAGCCACCATCTCTTCCTCTGCAACATTGATAAGCTATGTGTCAATGAAGACCTGGCTTTTCAGTTTCTCTGAGAGAGGAGAGTTATTGAAGTGCAAAAGTATCTCACAAATTCCTTGGCAGAAACTCCTTGAATTGCCTTATTTTTTCTTTGAGAGTAAGTCCTTGCCTAGCTGTACATGAAAGATATGTTTCCTCCTTTTTTTTTTCAAGAAAAAGTCATTGTTTGATTGGAGAGATTATCTCCTTTTTCCATGTGAGAAACGCCATGCTTGATTTGAAAGATTACTTTGTTTTCCTATATAAGAAAGAAAATTGCCTTCCTGCTTCCATAAGAGAGAGTCATTGTTTAATTTGAAGGGTTACTTCCTTTTTTTTCCATTAAAGAAAGCCATCTGCTTCTTTTGAAAATCCTTCTTCCATAAGAAAAATGCCCTTCCTCAGCTTGCTTGAATGATTGCCTGCCTTTGATGATTGGTCCATTTGGGAAAATTCATGATTAGTTAAATATGAAAGATTTGCCTCCCATTTTCCATGCCAGGCAATGTTATGAAATACATGTATTGGTTCTCTTTTTCTTTGAAAAAAAATCCTGGCGTAGCTGTTTCCACCCTTTTTTTCATGAGAAAATGTCAATGATTCACTGAATATGAAAGATTACAAGTATTTTTCAGTGAGGAGAGGGGGCATCTTGGATATTTTGAAACACCATGTCAAATTCTTCATGTCTACTAAAATATTGTTCCAATTTTTGTTAAGTTATAAGGTAAAATCTCGAGTAATATGGATAAGCTTTTCAAAACTTGCAAAAGTCACTGATTGTTCACATGGATGAGACAACAAAATATGCACAAGGCTCTTGACAGTAAGATGATTGAGAAAAGTTAGTATTTGAGCAAATCTTTGAGATTCAAGCGAATTAAGCTGGTGGAACAACAAGTGTACTTATCTGACTCTCTTGTGTTTGTTCATCAATGTGTAGATTAAAATCAGTGTTGGAGGCAACTGCTAAGACTGTCATTCAAACCAAACAGCTTGAAATCAGTCTATATTGTTTACTGGGCCTGTTGTAGCATTGGCTGGAAAATGAGCATTGCACTCACTGTATGTCCTAAAACGCCATCGAGAATCTTGTATCAACTGTGCTGAAGAAGCTCTGCATTCATTTTTTAATTTGTTTGAGTAATTATACTAGGATCGAAATATGGCATAACATTTTTGATTACCATATAATATTTTACATGTAAACAAGAATCTGTTGATATTGCCAATGGTTATGTTGTGCATGGCTTCTTTGTTTCATTTTATGAGCTGGCATTTGCTTTTTTAAAAAAATTCTTTATTTTACTAAGTCGGGACATGAACCCTTTATACCTGACAGTAAACTGTTCAGCATTTTATTGACAAGAATGTATGAAACATGGAAGAGGAAACAGAGAAGGGGGGAAAGTGGAGCAAGAAAAATGAGTGATCATAAAAAAAGTTAGCAAATAAATGTATGTGTGAAGAACTTTGCATTCACAGAAAGATTAATTTAGAATGTCATGGACAACATCAAAATCTTGCAGAGATCTTGATATTTCATAGAATATTAGATGAATAAGCACAAAATCACATTGGTAATCCTTATGTGATCTCAGCATGTATGTGTACAAGAACTTAGTTGTATGTCATTCCTTGTAATGTGTTTTTCAAAGTCTTCATCAAAGAGGTGGACGATATTTTGCGCATACTATTCGCTTGGCAAAAATCTATGCATTTTTAATGCTTACTCAAGGAAAGAATACAGCAAATATTAATAGAGGGAAAATTGAACCATAGTGACATAGATTTTATTGACACTTTCAATATGATAGCATAGCAGTGGAAGACTCAGTCTGAAAATTATCATTAAAATTTGAATCACCGTTTCTGCAGGAAATGTTTCCATAGGAATGCATGATGTTTGTCAAAAACAAAGCAAAGTTAAGCAATTTACGTTCAGTCTTTATTGTCAGTTGTAGCTGGAGAACATTATGAAAAATGAGTAGACTAAAGCTTCATGAATCACCATTAGCAATAAATGGATTATATAGTGATTAGGAGCAAAAGAAAATAATTTATTAAATGGGAAAAGTGTTACTTGATATTCCTTGTGTCCAGGACATAAGATGATGCCACCGGAAATTCAGAAATTTCAGTAGTGAGATTTAGCATGCAACTATTGTGGATGATTGGCTGTGTTAATAGAGTTTGGGGTTTTTTTTGTATGTTCCTAGCTAGATGTGATTGTGATTCCTGTTGTTTTTTTTTTAAATTTGTTGATAGGTCAATCTGAATGTTTATTTGTTTGTGGCTGTCTACATTTCTTTCATACTTTTGGCATTTTGGATATTCTATGACAAAAGTGGCATGAATGACAAAATTGACATTTAATTCCATGCCTGTGCCATGTTTTTCTCTGTAAAACTTCTTTATTTGCACTCACTCTTTTATTGCATGTTCTACTTTCAATTATGATTGTAACTTCTCTCCGAGCACAAACTCTTTCTACAAGTAGAGCAGTATTCCCCTCTCCAAGTTATGGACAGTTCTGTGGTCTTGTGAGAATCAAATGATCTCTCAATTCTAAGCACTAGAATGACAGAAAGAAAGCAAACTGTGAACAAGTCTTATCATCCAATGTTTTCATTTTTAACTGAAGGAGCTTTTTTTTTTGCTTATTCAGTGGAATTTTCTAGCATAACCAAAACTGGGTTTGAATAAAGAACCTGTTATAAAGAAAACATCTTTCAGAAGTTTAGTTGCTGACATAAACAGCATCAAAGTATCTTCTATGATCAAGATCTTAAGAAGCTTGCTTGCAAAGAAAGCTGTACGCATGTTTCCCAACACAATCACCATTTCATACTTGTAAAGAAGCTTTGTATCTTTTTTAAGCTTTTGTATGAGAAATTTGGAAAATAAGGCAATACATTTTTTTAAACAAAAATAGCTGAATGAGGAATGGTGAAAACTAGGAGCCAAGCAAAGTCTGATCTGGGATCTTCCTTTGCTGCTGTCTTGTAAGATCACTTGTGCTACTGAAGACTCATCAAGCCGTACACTGATTCACTGTTACACAGAGACATCCATTTTCCAAAGTCATTCAAACCACAGCTCTCAACAATCAAGTCTGTCTTCTTAAAGAGCTTTAAGTGACATGTACAACTGTGATGTTGCAACAAAACTGTGAATGCAGTTGTGCCAGCTCTTCATGTTTTTGAATTTTATGTTTAACTCTCTGCCTCTATTTTTGTTTGTTTGGTTTTGTTATTATCTTGCAAATTTGCTAACCTGGTTATGCATTTTATCCAGTGGGTTTTGTGCTTCATAAGTTTTCATCTACAGAATATTTTGGTTGTTGAATTTTTAGGGTTTTTTTTTAGTTTTTTGTTTTTATTAAATATTGAATCTGAAATAGTACAGTAAACCAAAGTATCTGCTAAAGCAAAAATGAAAGTAACTTCTTTAATATTGGAAATCATAATTTTAATTTAATATGGCTATGATAGGGGTAAAGGTTACAATTAGATAGCAAAGTAATTTAGCCAATTCTACAGCTTTGATGTTCTGGCTTGTAACAGCTTAACCTTTAAAGAGTTTCAGCCATTCATTAATCAGTTTCAAATAAATGTTCTTGAATATATTACAAAACTCAAAGAATCCAATAATTTCAATTATCAGAATATTTGTCCTGCAATGTAGGCCTGTTTAGTTTTAAGATTATAAATAAATAGAGAAATAACAAAAAAGTCAAGTTTTTCTTTTATTTGTCTTTATTGATTGAAAAATTACATCATTTCTATTACTCTTGAGGTGAAACATTAAAAGTTTGGATTTTTTATTCAATCAAGTAATTTTTTTTTTTTTTCAATTAAAGCAAATATGAAAATTCAGTTCTTCTGTATTATTTTTTTCTTTAGCATTTCCTTTTGTAAATCTGTGTTTTCTGAGTTTCAGGAAACCAAATTGTGCGACAGGGAGAAATCGTTTGGTATAATAATATGCATATTTAATTATTGCCAGTAGAGCGCTGTTGATGTAGCTTTTATGTCTTTCTGTGCTTAGGGTTCTTCTACCATGCTGAACATTGACAGTCGGCCGTTGTATGTCGGAGGTTTCCTTAGGAGGGAGGATTTACCAGTGAGAGCGGGGATAACCAGTGGCTTCATTGGAGCAATTCAGAGAGTGAGTCTCATCATTTGACTATAGAGAGAATGTTATTGTTAGATTGATCATGATTTGAGCGCCTAAAAGGCAGCGGCTACTTTGCATGCTTCTCAGGAAGCCGAGAATATAATTGTCTCCACTAAGTGAGAATAAGTACTTTAGAAGTGTAATCCACTTTTATTGTTATGCAAATAATATTATGTATGTATACTGTCTCAAACCAAATGAGAGAAAGATGTATAGGGGTTTGTGCTTTGTATGATGTTCCAAATTGAAATTTATGCCGTCTTTCTTTAATTAAAGTAATCTAAAGATGTTCTTCAGTCATTTAGAAAAGCAAAAGAAATAAGACAACATTGTGCTATGGAATGTGTTAGCCCAACTTTTTTTTATATTTCACTGAAATTGAGTATGAAACATATTCCTTTCTTGAAATAAACTGACATTTTCTCAACAAGTATAAGTTGTGACAGCATCGCATTGTTGTGTTTATTGTTTTTTTTTTTTTTTTTTTTTTCAACATTTCATAGATTATTATCAATGGTCGGACAATCGATGGCCTGATGGGCACTGCCAACGCAGTGCAGAATATTTCCAACTACAATGGGCCACCCTGTGACGTCAATCCCTGCCAAAACGGTGGAGTCTGTGTGCCCATGCTCAACGTTCCCGAGTGTCGATGTCCGTCCAGCTACATGGGGGAGAGATGTGAGCAAAGTGAGTACTTCACCACTTTCACCTCTTGCTTGTACTCTTGCTGATGTAGTAGGGCACCTGTGAAGATGAGGTCACTAACCTGCTTCAAACTCTACAACTCTCTGGGTTTCAGTCAATCCCATTCCTGCCCATTCTTGGATGTTGTCTTCCCATCTCTTCGTTTGTCTCTCACACTCTGTGGCTGCTCTTACTGTGCCATGTGAGATGGTTTTTGCAAGGGTTAATGAATGAAGCAATGATAATATGGCCATTTCATTTCAGATTTCCTTTCTTCATAAAATGGAAGAGATTTTCATGAGATTCCATAGTTCCCGGTATCGTCTTGTAGACCTTATGTGAAAAATAGCGATTGCAGTAACTAATGACATGTAGAAAATCATGATTACAGTAACTAATAACGCATAAAATGTAGTGATTGTAGTAATTCATAACATGTAGATAATAGTGATTGTAATCATTGATGATGCTTACAAAATAATGATAGTAGTGAACAGTATCACATAGAAAATGATTGTAGTAATCATAACACATTAAAAACAGTGATTGCAAGAACAACTAGCACATGGACAATAATGACTGCAGTGAGCAACAACACCTGTGAGGCACAACATATTTTATACAAATGAGCTCCGTTGTTTTACAAACTATAATATGGAATTTCTTCTAAATTAACTCAATTTGCATGTAAAATGCAGCAAGTATGTGACATGTACATAGAATTAGAAGACGGGTGAAAATAAATCATACTACATGTATATATGGGATGCAATTTATGCTCAGCAAAGCTGTTTGTGCCTTATAAAGTGTAAGATACATGTCCTATACTCACTCAAGCTGCATGTTTTTGAACAATAATAATGTTGATTAATGTTTATCTAGTGCCTCACCCCCAAAGGACTTCAAAGGCTTTACAGAATCAAAGTGTTTACAGTCTACATAATAGAATATGCATCAGTACAAACAGGAGTAACAGCAGACATACATGTACTTATAACATGACATACAAACATGATCAGAGATATACTCTCTTGCATAGAAATACAGTACAATCCAAACACATGTTTTGGCTTGTAGGCTTGACTGACAACCATCTCAAGGAAACAGCTGAGATTGTTACACAGACAAGTGCTTGCTGAATGATACGCTTTCAGCTGATGTTTAAAGCGGGCATATATCTTAACATGTACAGGGTGACTTCTGCCCTCCAGACATTAGTATAACTGTAGAAGTCTTGAGCAACCTGTGGGAGATTTAGCAAATGAAAATTAAGTTTTGATGTGTTCTTTTCTTTTCCTGACATCGACATGCAATATGCATGAGAGTCTGGAGTAGCCTGTGAAGAAATCGACAAATGAAAATCAGTTAAAACTATCAATATTTTTTCTTATCTTCCAGCATTTAACCAAGTGGATATTGATCAGCCTGTTCAGTTTGACGGAATGACCTACCTGAGCTATCCAAATGAAATTACTCGCAAGTGAGTTTCCAGACTGTTGTGTCTCATCCAACATTCACCAATCATAGAGTGATCACACAGAAACTTATAGCAGACCATTTGACTCAATTTCTTGCACAAAGACATTCGGACGTGGTGATACTGACACATGTCCTAATTATGGTTTAGACATATCTACAATCGACCACAAACATCATCAAAATAATATGAAATCAATATTACATCAGTTCAGGACATAGGCATGGACATCACATGTGATAACTCATTATCTTTGACAGGACCTACGTTGATGATTAACATGAATAATCACAATAATCATATGTGACTCATCACGACAGTTCGGTCCACAAGGTTGACCGGGCGGTTTCGAGCAAATGGGGCAGAAAGGTCAAGGGGGGGGGGGGGGGGTCAAATGGTCAAATTTTGGATCTTTGCACCAACCTATTCTTTAAGCATATCGTTGCATCATGTAAATATTATCAAAACATGGAATTAAACTCGAAGACTACGTAAAAATCACTTTTGAAAATGTAGGGTCCATTGCTAGGGAGATTTAGGCATCGCTGCATCATGTAAACATATCAAAAAATGGAATTAAACATGACATATTTTGATGCCAGATCAAAAAGAAGGAGAAAAAATGAAAAGCAGAAAAATAGTGAAAGGTGGAAGATACTTCAGTCAGTTTTATGATTGAGTGAACATTTGACTGTCAGTAGCATTAGCTAAAGGGTTGGCATTACGGGGTGTAACTTTTCTTTTACAGACAAGAGGGGCAACAGAGCAATAGTTTTTCTGTCACATTCCGCACTGCTGCAGAGGATGGCATTCTGCTCCTGCAGCGAGGTGGTGACACTGTGGCCAGCGACTACCTCAGCATAGCGGTCGCCAATGGATATGCCCAGCTGTCATACAATCTGGGCAAACAGGGTCCCAGTAACCTCTTCATCATAACCTCTCAGGCCAAGGTTAACGATGGGAAGTGGCACACAGTCAAGGTCACCAGGTAAGATGAGTTAGGTAGCCAAACATTATTTCAGAATTTAGTCTCTCTCTCTGTCTCTCACTAGGTGTCAGGTGTGTAGCAGATAACAACCATGGCACGCCAATTCTTCAATGTTTCAGCCCTTTTTATTAGCTCAGTGTTACGATTTCATTTTATTGATTGTATAACTATTCAATCCGTCAGTTTTTTTATTATGACAGATTGAATAAAAAATTTTGAAAATTTATTTGATTTTGTATTCCAGTGAAATGAAATACATTGTAAGCGCCAGATGTAACCATAAAACAAATGAGAGTTTGGAAATGAAGTCTTTATTTTGTGAAGGCAGAGATCTATTCAAACTGCCTGAGAAGTTCAATGAAATATACTAACCCCCTGACAGCTGAAACTTTTAGCAATAGAATTTTAAGAGATTGTTGTAAATTCTTAGCTATGGCTTTTGTAATTGTCCTTCAGAGAATACCCAATAATTTCATTTACGGTATGAACATTTCATTTTCAAGCACAGATACAGATAATTCAGTTTATTCCAGGGAAATATAGTGTACAATAGCAGCACTGATAATGGAACAGTTAATAGAATAGCCAGCATCTAACAGTAAAAATGGCACATCTTCTCTGCTTCATCTTGCACTTACAAAACTTACATTACAGTTCAAATTAGCTTGCATATTAGAATTTTCATTTGTTTGTTTGTTGTCTTTGTTTTCTTGGAAATATCTTTGAGGCAGTGATGGATTTACATGAATAATTTGAGTGTCGTTCATTGTGTTGAGTGATATCAGCATTACCAATAATTCTTATGTGGGGTTTAGTTGGGGTTAATGAATTGTAGAAAAGTTTATCTTAAGTTACTTGTTTTGAAATTTGCATCCTGCAATGTGACATATTTTCACACAGGCACCTGCGAGATGGATCTTTGCAAGTGGATGATAATCCGCCAGTGGTCATGAGCTCAGATGCAGGGACCCAACAGCTGGATACAGATGGATGGCTATGGGTTGGAGGCCGACACAGTCACCCCTATGGCCTGCCTGTGATGAAAAATTTTGACGGATGCATCGAGTCAGTGACAGTGAATGGGCAGCAGCTGCACTTGGTGGAGGACAAAAATGGACACAGCACAACCATCACTTTCTGTACATTATAAAAGTATAACAGTAACATGTATATATCAATAATATACTATTATTATTATGCTGTGTTTGATATAAGACTGAAAAGTGAATTTCCAGACTTGCCATATGAAGGAAGACATAGCCTTTACCAGAACCAATAACAGTATTGAAAAGAAATTTGCAAATTTAGAATTCATCATAATCAATTTGGACTTCTCAATTGAAAACAAAGTGTGTGTAAGTGTGCAGCAGAACTTGACATTTAACTGGTTCATATCAGTTTAACTCATTTGCAACAGAGTTTTTGTCACATCTGGGCTGAGTGCTTTTATAAGAGGCTAAAAAATAACTGCAGATGACCTCAGGAAAAAATGCTACAAATTATATATCAGGTTAGAGACAGTTGAATGGACATTTGGCATTTGCATGTTTGTGCACAAATAGATATCTATGGTTGGAATTTTTGTACATTTCTTAACCAACACCAATGTAAGAGGCCAAGTCATCAAGTTGGCATTCTGAATATTAGACATGTGAGAGCAGAAGAGTTAATATTGAATTTTGATTTCCAGTTCTTATTTATAGAGATACCGTGGGAGTTACTTTGGAAAGGGAGGTAAGGAGGGGATGGAATTATATCTATCAAACATGCGTCTACAGACAGAAGGTCAGCCGGCCTAATGTGCATGTGCGGAGACAGCAGTGAACTGTGTTCACATGGGAAATGGAGTCGAACGTGAACATTTTTTTTTTTTCATGCAAAGATCTAGATTTAGATCGATTTAAATAAGTCATTATTATTATACAGAATATTTATTTATTTATCTAAATATGATAACATAACCAAAATAAAACAAAACAAAACACTTGTCTTACCTGCAAACAGCGATCAAAAACATGATAAAGCTATCACAATGTGGAAAAACAAGCAGAGGATAAACGAATGTTTACAAAACTGTAGTTCGTGCGGTATGACATCATATCACGCATGCGCAATAGCCTGGCTGACCTTCTGTCTGTAGACGCAAGTATCTATCAAACACAATTATGTTTATTTTTTTACTGGGCAGATGGACTGAGTTTTGCATGAGAAGGGAGGATAAACTTATGACTACAGAGCACAAATGTTTTTGAATCAGAAATGACCGAAGAAAGGCGATTAATACTGGGCAGAAGAAGCAACAAGTATACATATGGTATATGGCACAGTCTTCGTGTTACAAGCTGGTGATTTGTTTTTTTTTCTTAACATTACTCACTCCCTTACAGGGACGCATGAGCCCCAGGCTTGTGTTTAAAATGACAGCAGTGTGATCTATGAATTGTGTATGACGACCATTCCTCATGCTGTAATATTTATAATGTATGATATATATATTGATCCAATAATCATCTCCTTCATTCCAGCATACTGTGCGGTAAAACAGTAGTGATGTATTAATTCTTGACTGCTAGAACTGTAATGAAATATGTTAATCCTCCCACTGACAAACATCCCTCAGACTCTTAGCTATTTTCTAGAGATCTGATTTCTGCTAACTTTTGTTCAGGAATGGACGATTATCCAAAATCATAGCCCTGTCCTGATTACATCTGCTGGTCTCATATGATTATTGAAAACAAAACTCCTTGCTTTATTGTCACTCAAAGATTTCTCTCTGAAAAAGCTTAGATTGCATACTAACGATACTACAAAATTGATTGAATATCCTCTCGATTTTTAAGTAGAGCCTATGAATGGCACCAAAACCTAGTTATAGTCTGGATATTATAATCTCTACAGCGTAGAAGGTATTTCTCCACAATTGTGGCCCATCCTGTTTACACAGCTGCTGACAAAATTTAGTCAGTATCAATTTCCGCATTTGTAGTATCACTGTGAAACCTGAATCTTTTCATATGGAAATCCTCTCAAAATGACTGGTATGCATCAGTGGTGTATACTTTGCTTTTTCTAAAAATTTACCCAAAAGAAGAAATCAAGGTGAAAGAAAAGGAAGAATCCCTAGCTAGATGACAATATTGGGAAGAGTATTGTTTGTTCGTGTGTAATTATGAATAGTTGGCAGAATATAACATAAGACCAATGATTCCACAAGAGACTTTGTGCATGTTTGTGTTGATCATATTTTTTTTACAAGCCCAACGCATGTCAACCAGAAAGTGTTACTTTAACTTTAAGATCAGATACTGTAACTGACAATTTTGTCTTGTTGTTTTTTTTTTTGTTTTTATGAATTTGTAGATGCAAACAATGTCATCAATTGATGACATCTTGACTAATCTGTAAGTACATTGTACATCTGGCAGGAAAGGATAAGGAATTCTAAAATAATCCACAACTTATTAGTGAGCAAAAGACATAAAGTCTACATGAACTATACAGTTATAGGCCAGTAGTACAATATACATGTAGTATATATATGTAAATAAGATATTGAAAATCTTAGCTTTTCCTCTGATCTGCCAAAAGAGAGACATTTCATCATTGAGAATTCATTTCAAATTGATAGATGTAGTACATGTAGTTACAACATCTGTGCCTGAAGAAATGCAGTGTCTAAACGGCTGGAGGTCTGTTTAGCTGACAATAATCAACATGGGTCATTGGTTTTACCAAAAGACATCACAAAGTGAGGACAGGAAGTAGCTAGCATAACAAAGTGATGACAGGAAGTAGCCAGAGGTGAAGGGGTCCACGTCCATTAGCCTCTTAATATGACGTTGTTTGCACAAATTTTCTTACGATGAACATTTAATTTTTGCAGCAAGTTGTTCTTGCCTTGCCTCTTGTTCCAAAACCCCTATGACCTGTTAGCTATGCTGTGAATGTGGGGCAACCCCCCACAAAAAAGGCTGGGATGAAATGTATAGAAGAGTAAGGTAATAAAGGAGATTTTTGGAGGTTATTTTTTATATAATTGTTTCCCGTTTAATGTGCCCTAATCATTTAACTTGTAATCAATGAATTTTATCCTGACTGTTTACTGTGTATTTCACTATTTGTATGTCAATATAACAAAGTGTAAATAATACGTATAATAATGATATAATGTCATATTAACATATCATGTACCGTACATAGCCTGAATTCAGTCAATGTGTTTATTAGTCCTGTATGATAACATTTATGTATGAAAACATGAGGTTACAGACTTTGTGTGCTGTTTATGAACAGAAACAGCTTGCTTGTACCTTATAATTTTTTACTCCATGTGACTTACTGATACAAATTGTCACCATCATTCACAGTCCACATTATGGAATATTCAGACAGTTTCAGTGTTGGGCAAAAAAACTTTTACAGATGTAGTTGTTGCGGCAAGGTGATAACATCGTCATGGGACTATATTTTTGTGTGGTATTTAGCATATCAGGAAGAATACTATGGCCATGTATAGTGTTCATTGTTCACAGACAGTCACAATTGATTCAAACATCTGTGCATTTCTGTTAGTCAAAACAGTTTGAAATTAAAAGAGGACATAGAGAAGAGTCTATTTTTGTTGTCCCATGATGAAACAGATTTGCCAAATTTTGGTTTATATGCGAAGAGGGAATGAGGGTGACGAATTATATTCACTGACAGGTGCGACAATATCATGACTGTAATATTTTATGTTAGGATAAAACTTATTTTTCCCATAGACTTTGTTCTAGTTTATGTTAATTCAGTAATGATCCAAACAGTAAAGCTTCAGAGTTCATAATAATGAGGCTAAAATAAAAAACAAAACAGTTAAAATTATTTATGTGTGTTTCTGCTTAATCTCAAAATGCCTGCTAAGAATTTGTTGTGATTGATTAAAGTAAACACTAAATAAAATACACTGTAGCTTCAAATTGTCCACGATTCTTTTGAAAAATAAGAGACATACATATGCATAGTGAAGGGATATAGTTTTTTAGACATTTGTGATTTCAAAATTATCATAGCTCCCAGTCAAGAACATATTCACATGTATACAATTTAGACTTACTATGATATACCCTCTTTGTGCCAATTTTTATGTGCTAAGAACAAGGTTTTTAATTACATGTATTTATTCCTTTTTTAGCTTTAGAACAAAAAAATTCAGCTAGAGACTTCTGTCCATTTTAGGGAAGAAATAGAAAATTGTTCAAATTCAATTTTTATTTACATTTTCTTATGCTCTATCTTTGCCATTTCTTCTTTTTCTTTGTCTTCATCTGTACAGTGATGATGAGGTACAGAATGTGTAGTTATGAATGCAGATGACATTTCCAAGCTGATGTCAAATGTCAGAATGTGATTTTGTAATGTAAATTACACATATGTGTAAGTTTATCTCTTATGGCACAGAGTAGATTTTAGTGGAAGAGATGTGCAATGAAACAATCACCTGGTTTCGATAAGCCTGATTCTAGTAACCCAAGTATGATATAATCTTATATCATAAAACAATGTAATAAATGTAGCTTGTTTTACATGCATGTAGTCTGTGAATATTTATGGAGGAAACTGATTACTGTAACTGATTATGAGTGGGATATGATAGTGCATTTTTTTTTTTCTTTTTTTGGTATGTTCTACACGGAATTCACTTGCTAGTTCTACTACATAGCATGAACTTTTCAATCAGTTCAAGTCTTTTTTTCCCTCCCACAATGTAGCATGTGACAAGAACTTAAAATAACCTTGCTGCCGCTGATATAAAAGAGCAAACTGGTTTGGATTAGAACTTTGAAGAACAGTTATGGTAAAGATTCATATAAGTGCTTTATTATCCATGGATTTCAGCATAACTTGAGGTTACAAGCAAATACAGTCCATCCCTCTGCTGAATTTGGTTGAGAAATAAAACAGATATCACAAATGTTTCTTTCCTTTGAAATTTTTTTGCTGTCTTTTGTGCTTTTCTATAATAATTTATAGTAACCCTGATTCAGTAAGTTTCAGTTTCAGTCTTCTGCTCTTGTTTTCAACCATTGAGAGGAGGATTATTGCATTACCTGTTCTCAAGGAATGTCTTTGAGTTTGAACAGAGAGGGGATATGTAGAGTAATTTCTGCTGATATCAGTATTTAATATCTTGTTCCACATTTCACCTTAGAACAGGCATGTCTCAGGTAGTCACAGCGTTAGCATTCATTATAACATATTCACTTTCATTTGGTAATTGCTTATTTTTAACTGATTTAACTATCCATATTATTACGAGAAAACAAATTTTGAGTCAGTTAATATACATGCTTATCAGCCATAACAGCAATGTTAATGTTATGAAGAACATCCAGCTCTTAAGGGTGTCAAGTTACAGTGTATTTCCAGTGTGAATTAAGAAACAATTCAGCTGATTTGTAAACTTTATATTCGGAAACCTCCATGTGAACTAAATTGAAAAACTTTGATATCAACCAAACAATCGGTCGGTTATTTCTCTCGACAATTGATATTTTCATATATATGTAGAAAAAACTTTTTTTGTAAAGAATTTATCTAAAAAGATGTTGTGTCTCCACTATGAAAAACTCCAGTCACTGTATTTAGTTTGTCTACAGCCAGCCATATTTTGAAGTCAGTCATGTTTGTTTGATAGTTAATTTGTCTGTGTCAATGAACTGGTTCTAAATCTCCTCGTGCTCAAATGGTGGGTAGTGAACACTTTATACACTCTAAATGGTTAAAACGAAATTTGCGGGGAATGGAAATCATTTCGTTCTATCACTAGTTTGTTGTATCCGAAGAGGCTAAATTGAAACAGGGATGCAAGTTTAATTATCGAATTACCTCCCCTGATTGAA
>JBCEWB010127412.1:4043-46544 GCA_039654565.1 Peronia peronii | reverse complement strand
TCCCTATGGGTACCTTAGCCTACACCAACGCGTAACTCCCTTGAAGTTACGACAACTTCATGAATACGGCCCCAGGATTCAGCCCATACTTTGTTCAGTTTTTCTGGCACCCCTGTTTTTTTTTTTTTTTCATTTCTGATTCTATTTCAAAATGAAAGCAAACAAACAAACACAACAGATATTATATTTCTTAGAAGAGATGGCTTGAAGAGGCCAGTGACTGAAAATACTGAGGCTAATTTCAGACAAGCTGTATCTGCACTCACGGTCTTCTGTTGGTGGACCAGACAATTGCGCGCACTGTGGTCCTGCGGTCACGCTGCTGGACGAACATGCTGATCCTGTCATATGTGAAGATTTCCATGCCCATCACGCTGTCCATCTGTCTGTATTAGGTGTCAGTGACGCTGACCGCATGGCACCGCTGGACTCACCAAGCAAGTGCATGGTGGGTTTCCGTACAAGAGAGGATGGTTCCACCATACTACTGGAAATGTCTTCTATCTGATTCAAGCGAAAGATGACTTCTGAATATGAGAAGTTTAGATAAGAGAGAAGCGAGCCAGAAAACAGAACGCACATGCACGATGATCTTGCTTAATACGTGCTCTTCTTTTTGTTCTTTTTTTTTTAATCTGTCTTTCTTCTGCCTTTCTCTTTTTTGACATTATTTCCTCTTCCTCACTTCTTTCTATCACCCTTACTTTTCTCCTTCATTGCTCCTGACTTTTACACTCTCTCCCCCTCTCCCTCATATTTCTTTTTTTCATCTGCCATTCATCTCTCAGTCCAGCTTCGCTTCAGACTGGATGGCTGCTGCATACAATTACACATACAATTATCATTGTCACACAGGAAAAGAGATCAGCCCCCCCCCCCCCCCCCCCACCCTTTCCCCTCCCCCTCTCCCTTTCATCCTTGCCCCACTTTCATCATTCGCTGCATTAGTACATTCCTGCACATTAAAACCAATAATCCATTTAAGCATTAAGAGAGAGGCAGGAAAATGAACGTAAGCATCAGTAACACAATACCCCATTTGCGATAGATGGAATATCAGCCAGCATCTGCCAGGAGACATAATTTATCTTTTAGCTCGTGTCCTTTGGCTCCAACCGAATGTAATTAAAAACGCTGCTGCTGTCAATTTGGCTGGCTCTATCTTGGAGCGCCGAAGCAAGCTATGATCGCTTTCCGCTCCTGAGAGAGAAGATAGTTAGGGAAAAAGCATCACAAAGAGGACTTAAAAATAAGATTTGGAGGAAAATGACGTTATTACGGTGACGAGGGCATTCACAGACCTTGTTTAATAATCTCTGTCGTTTTGCTGTCTTTGTGTATGAGTCTCATTATGATGGTGAATTCGCCAGAGATGAAGTTAGGAAAGACGAGATCCTCATCTCCTGAGTTTGAAAGGAATCAGGAAGATCAGGAAATACACAAAATTGCACGTAAGATTAATACGAAGCTCTCGCTGGAAGAGGCACATGTATAGGAAGAATGTCTTTATCTAGTTGTGCCTTTATGGTTATCCAAAGCCTTTGATGCTATCAATTAGCACTGAGGGGATGGAGGGCAACGGTCCTGAACATTAAAGAGCGAGGTACCGGTATAAAAGATTTATCGGGTACTTCTATCTGCAATGCTTCAGGGATCACAAAAGCAGGCTAGGGTATCCCATATCACTGTCGCTGTCCTAAATCCGTCTTATGGTATCTCCAAAAGTTAACTTTGCATTTTTGGCCCTGAAAGGTGTTTGGCCAAGGTATCGTATCACAATATGAAATGTCAAGAGCGGGCACTATATTACCTGCTTTTACTTTTATTGACATTTCGTTTTACATTCATACACACGGAAAAAAAGGTTTGTCCTATGTGTTAACCGCCCACCTACAAAATCTGTGTTTTAAGTCTACACGGAGTAAACTTTGCTTATGGTCAATGCAACACATTTCGTAAGGATGCAATGCAGCTATAGGAAATTCAATGTAATGAGGCCATAGACATAATAGTCTTTGCCGACCGTAGTTTTTTTTTTTTTCCTGGACTGCTTTTCTCTTGTGATGTTGTACAATGCCAGATTGTCTTTCTTCAACATCATATCCATTCGTATTTTCCCTCTCTGTTCTCCGTGTACTCTGCGTCCGTGCCGTTCTCCAGAAGCATATCAGATGACCTTTACTAATACTCTTAAAGTAAACCGTTCGGTATAGGCTTTGAAATAGCAGGTGCTCTATTGTAATATGCTAAGGAAGTACTCAAGAGTGGAGAATTTGATAAATTTATTCAGTATTAATTGGCTCTCAGTTTCTCCATTGCCATTTGTTTGAAATAATGAACTGGAATGAGAGCCAAGTGTTGTAGCGAGACCCTGCAAATTGCCTTGTCAAGTGGAACATACGTTTTATGCCTGAGGGTGGGAACAAAGAAAAGGCGAAGTACAGGTGAAATTCGCACTTCAGAATTTTTGAAACTGTTAGAACAGTAAGTGGATGAAAGTAGCAGAGACAGTTATCGGTATTGAAATCGAACGGCTATGTTGATAAATGGCGGCAGCAAACTGACATTTCTGCCAGATCATTTCATTTTAAATAAATTCATCTTTAACTGGTCGTGAATTAATGAACTACACTTGAATTGCATAAATAGTGTCAAGGAAAGGAGAAGGAACTGTTGTGATTTTAACAAAATTGACATAGGTATTGTTTATGTTGGTACGTATTTATACTCAGTCATTCTAAGCTGTACGCTATGATAGACAGTTTTAGTATGAGCTGAATTTTGCTATTACGCGTGTGCTTGTACTGTTTCTCTCATAAATAAAATCAAGTCCCCACTGCCCACTTGCTGGAGTTTCTAATTTGCTAGTGCACATATTAATTTCTCTTATAAAACAGCGGAAAAGTTAGCCGTAGAACAAATTATAAATGAGCTGTTCTTGATGGCCATATTTATTGGATACATAGTGAATACATGTATATAAATATATATATAAGAGATTAATGATGCAAAGCGTCATTCAGGCAGGAGTAAGCAAGGCCCACTTCTTATTGTTAGGCCCAATCTATACTACCTCTCTCTCTAACGCATAAAAGGAGCCCGGCGAAGATAATAGGTGAAGTATAAAGTCAAATTATAGTAACTATGTTAGATTTGTAAATGAAAAAGGACCCTGTTTGCTAATTTATAGCATTCCAGAGAACAGGATCTTGGAACGGCATATTAAACATACGTACACAAAATAGTAGCAATCCTAATGTTGATTGTTGATCATACACGAGTTTATGATGTCCTTCTGTTATGCCTGAGTTCGATGCACAAGAAAGAGGTGACAGACTTTCAAAACGAACAGTGTCACAGAAAAACAACAACAACAACAAACAAACAGAGACAGGGGGAAAAAAAGTTCTCAGTGAGATACATTTTTCTCACTTTCCACGTATTCGTCTTGCAATGTTTATAAGTGATGACATTATTTTGCCAGCTATTCATTACAGAACAGAAAGAATTGTGCATAGCCTTGTATGACAACACAAACGATTATACCCCTTGCTTGCATGCAGCCAACACAAGTTACGTTAGTTTTTGTGTCTCAGGAGCCGGCGTTGTCACAACACGGTATAACTTTGACATTGTTTGACCAAGTTCGACATCGTTGCCCTCATGTTCATTATGTGGTGGATGGCGCCATCTGTTTGGGTCGCCCACGATTGTCTTCTCCCTGTATGCGATCCGTGTTGTCAAAGGGGCGCTATTTGTTGAAAAAGATACGCTTGTTTGGGATTTTCTCGGCGTGTACCTTGTCACTTCGCGTCGTTTTCGAGACATTTAGTCAGTGATGGATCTTTTGAAGACTGCTTTTTTTTTTTTCGTCTTTTCTCTTTCACCTGCCATCTTACAATTGCATGAAGGTATCGCACAGTGACAATAATCCGCATACCTAGGCTTAGTGAAAAGTAGGGATGAACAAAAATATTAAAAAAATGATTTAATAGTGAAATGTTATGGTGATAGAGCACTAACCTATGCAAGGTCTAATCCACAATGAAAGTCTAAGCGTGATTCTTTCAACATGGAATACTTTAAACATCAGTTGAAAATACATAATTTTTCTTTTTAAATCCAGCACCTTTCTAGGTAACCATTTTAATTAGTTAACTGAAACAAATGTCGATTATGTCCAATATTCAATCATGTGTTATGATGGCGATGTATTTTTGTTGTTGTTGTCTGTCGACAAGAAAAAGTCTGTAATGTAGGTGAGCATTGTCTGCACGTGTATGCGAATGCTCATTTGCTTGGTCCGTCGAAGGCGCTACGACTTCTGAAAAAAAATCTCTATTTTAAAATAAATAAAAACAAAATACAAAATAAAATAGACATGGAGCCTCAGTAGGAATAACTTGTCAGTATTGCATATTATCATAACAATGACATTAGGATTTTTATTTATCATCAGGGAAAGGAACCGGTTGCCAAATATTTAGATGGGCTCACAACAACTGATTGTTTATATGAACAAAAAAAATATCAAATGTGATCGTACATAATCGACACTGTAAGTGTGTGAGAAAATAGTAAAAATAGTGTTAGTGTTGGTCTGCCAATTGTGTCTATATTCTGCAAGTAGAAAGACATTCTAAATAAAAAAAAAAGACACACAGAAATATAATCATGGAACGGGAAGGAACCAGTGTTATCACATATCTATCGAGGAGGTAGTTTTATTATACGTTGAGGATATACGCTGTGAATGCCAAGCAGTAGCAACACCTGAAAGATTCCTCTACAGGATCCATAAGGAAAAAGGCTAAGCATCAGGTCACCGATCTTCTGGGTATGTTCTGGCGATGTTGTGAGAAACAGCACTACATTCATCGAATGAAATTATAAAACTCTCCCAAATTTAAGTGGAATGGAGAATAGTGGGCAGAGGGCAATAGTAGTCAAAACAGACGAGACAGTGGTCACATCAGGCGGCTGAGCAAGAGGCTCTGCATAAGAAACCAAGAACATGGAATGGAGATCTCTGGGTGACAACTTGTACCTTGGAAAGAGTGAGGAACGGTGGTGATGTTGATGACGTTGATGACGACGATAACAACGACAGAGCAGTGACATACACAAGTAAATGTCCTACATTGTCATTTACGCCTGTCTGAGGAGTGAAGGATGAGCTGAGGGATTTTTTTTTTTAAATTACTGATATAAAAAGGTTCGTTAAGTGAAAGGGAGGATGGCAGAACGGAACGCAAAATAAAGTGTATCTGGAGGACAGAGAAAAGTTTCAGCGAGGAGTGAAAAGATATCATAGTATGAAGAAAAGAAGAAATACACACTACACGGAGAAAGTTTTGACTCAAGCCTTTTACATTCATGAAGTTATTAGCATGTTTAATTCCCTGTCGGTCCAGGGCAGAGGAGATTGGCAATTCTCAGCTAAATAAAATATACATTTTAATGCAAAAACAACAATAATCTTAATACGTACAAAAAGCTGTTTTCATAGGACTGATATCCTTTCACAGGTTCACCCCATCACTCCTTTTTTTTTTCTACATGCGGGTGTCTTTAAAAGATTAGTTGAGAGACTTAACACATCAGGATCCATTCATGGCACCATAATTATAGTTATAAATGATCATAATATTGTGCATTTGAGAAATTCGAGGGAACCACACTTAACAAAGATTATAATCTCCCCTTTCTGTATGGCCGTCAGAGATTCCAGCCTACAAAGTGACTATACACCAAACACTCGGCGGCGCTTGCCATATTGACCATCCCTCACAAAAGACTCTCAGATTTTCGCCAATGGACATCGCCGTTACAAAAGCGTCTTAGCGTCCATGACTGACACCCTCATTGCCCCCTAGCAAGGGTAATTTTCGGATCACTTTCAACGGTAATTTTCGGATCAGTATTTTCTTACGGCCAGGATCGTCTTTACCAGCTCTTTGTGCCGGAATCTCGCTGTCCTGACGGTTTACAGGATCAGGAAGGACCGCGGCTCTCAATTATCGTATTTTTGGTCATGAGGATAGTCTATCAAGGAGACCTTCCAAGATTAGTACAAAGCTATGGAACTACAGTGGTGTCTTTTTCATCTGGGTTTAGCAATAAATGTGTTACCAGTACTTTTTCTTCCTAACTTCCATTTGTTATCTTGAAAAAAAAAAAAGAAAGAAAGAAAAAAGGCACTCCTCTAATAGTTTTTCCTCCTTATAAAAATGGGGACTTGTCTTTCACCAACCCCATTCTCTATTAAGCTTACTCTCTTTAGCCAGACACGGCGGCTGATCAACGATGAATAAATGGGCTACTGTAAAAAAGGCTAAAAAATACTTTGTTTGAAATTTTAATGGTGGACAAAAAATTGTCATGAAGTTCTCAGGAAGGACCGGACCATTCTTAGACTATGGGGAGAACAGAGTGAGAGAAGGAAGTGGGAGTGGAAAGGGGAGGGGGAGGGGGTGTCAATCCAAAATGGTGGTAAACAAAAACAAAAATACATTTTTTAAAAATAAATTTTTAAAAAGGTTGACGCAAACATAAGGCCCATCGCAAAAAATACTGTCACTTACAAATAATTCTCCCTCACCTCGATCAAACGCCTTTTCCTCTATAAAATTTCTGTTTCGAGAAGATCGAGAATTCGTTTTGGGATACCTGTTTTAACGCAGCGGGGAACAAAGTGCAGTTTTTAGAGAATGGAGTGATGCAACAAGTGTTAATAACTTAGATAAATGATAGATTTGAATAGATGCTTAAGGTTACGGTATATTTACGCCTTGCAACCTCCCGCGAGTGGTTTTCTCGGCATGAATAGGTGGTGAAATATTATTTGGATACTGTGATGAACAGTTTTTTCTTCAAAGTACTGTAAAATTGTGTGGAGGGCATGTTGTTCACAAATTGTTTGTATGTGTGTGTGTGCAAGTGTATCTGTGGTCTGTTTGCTTTTATTTATTTATTTTTTATTATTTATTTATTTATTGCCATCTGATCTGAAAACTCAGACATCAGTGTGGTACATAGATCTTTTATCTAGAGTCGTCATCTAGTCAACAGCAACGGGCGACAAATATAAGAAAAGCACATAATTACGACTTATTAATGCTTATCTTTCAGTCACATTTATTTGTATTAGAATCGATAACATCCTTTTCAACTTAGATTTGAATTTCCCATACAGAGCAGTTGCGTGGAAATTGTTATTCTCATCACATCCTTAAAAAAAAAAATTGCTCGTTTAATCAATCCTAGTGTAAACAGCATTACATAATAATAATAATAATAATAATAATAATAATCATGTAATAATAATAACAATAATAATAACTATTATTATTACTATTTTATAAAAAAAATATCTCAAAATATAAGACACTATTATTATTATCATTATTATTATTATTATTATTCGTCCTCTTGAGTACCACACTCCACTGCCATGGATCCCTAATCATGGACAGATTTTTGAACAATGGGAGGAAGGCAAAATGCGCATGTATGTGCGTGTATGCATGTGTGTGGGTGTGTGTTTAGAAATATGTGGTACAATTCATGTTTGTGGTGGTAAGAGGTTTATGATAAAACAAACAGATACGATGAGATCCCTTAAAACGACGGAGCATTGTGTTTGCGTGTCAATTTAATTTTTCGCAAGTTGTTTAACTCTTAAATGATCATATCATTTCTGACAGGGGAATGTACATGGGACGTAAATATAGTAATAGAATGGAATTTTTTCTTAGCTTCAGATTTTGTTCCCACGTTGTAGTTTCCAGTTTTTATTATGAATTCATCAAGAGCTCGCAGGCGGCGACATCCAAGCCAAGGAAAACAACTGCGTTAAGTCAATTGCATTCAAACAAAATCTGAATAAGTTCCCTTTATATGTTCATTTCTTTATTATTGTCAAAAAACGTCTCTGCTCGTTTTCTTTTTTTAAGTACTAGATCTATATTTAGAGCTTCAGCTTTGCCGATTTCATGCATATCTTGTAGTAGCTGGACTCAAAATAGGTAAGAACAACGACGCAGCTAATGAAAACAGAGAGAAGGAACATTGAAAACAAACTGAAGACTCATTGGCGGATTGAGAACAGACAACATCGTCAGCACGGAGTTACAATGCGATAACCTACAAACTTTATGAGTCTTCTGTGTGAGTGAGTGAGTGAGTGAGTGAGTGTGTGTGTATGTATGTGTTTCTTTTTTCTTTTCTTTTTTTTTGTGTGTGTGCTTTATTCTGTCCTTCACTTGTGTTTTATATGCTCCGTAAATGTATGCTTAGGCCTACGTTACTTCGCCTTTCAGTCTCCTGCGAATGGTTATCTCGTATTGGTAACAATATTTTCAAAATGTGTTATTTTTAAGCAATAAAATGAGCTGAAACACAAAGCCCTAACCCCTCAGTCTACCCTTAGTCCATACACTTACTCATAAGTAAGCTGATCATTATGGAATAACGCTTTGGATCGCAAAGCGTTAACCCGCGCAGCGCTCTCAAGGTGTCAATATGTTCAATGGGTTGATTGCAGCACGGTCAATTTAAGCTATAGCATTGTCATCAAACATGTTACGAGTGCTTGCAACGTGCTGAAATTTGAATTACAATGTTTTTCGATTAGGCCTATATTCCCATCATAGCTCAGATTGTGTCTGATTACATAGACCAGAACTATTGAAAATGTAGGCAGTGAGCAGTTCCCGTGCATTCACAACTAAAATCTTATGCTGAAAAACTAATATGATTTAGATTTGCTTCCGGGAAAAAAGCATTTAAGGCACAGTGTTACACCGTGTGCAAAGTGGAAATTGTTTTAATCTTAAAATGGAGCATCTTACTCTCAGCAGAGTACACACTTAATAAAATATCACTTACCTTGGCAAAACAATTGGCGAAAAAAAAAAAAGAAAAGAAATAAAAATCAACCAAAAGTATTAAATGTGAACGTTATATCAATCTCATGTAAAGATTCAAGCCTCGGTGACACGGGAGAATTATCTGTTGTTGCTTTTTTGAAATGTAACGAGTCACATGGAGAAGACCTAATTCTTTTGAAAACTCACTGTTCCTCCAAAACTGCTTCACTGCATCCTGTACCGACCATGATTCCTGGGATGCAGAAGTCTAAACTTCAACGGCTACAACTAATCATATTCATGAACGTTACATTATCGGACTTCGTCACCAATTTTTGGGAGATAAGCACAGACTACGGCCACCAGCTGTGATGGAGGCCATCGAGCCAGACGACCTTCTTCCTGTGATGAACCAGGTGATTCCATGTCGCTCTTGGCAGAAATCAGAGAAATCGCAAATATATGCGATTTTGAATCATCAATGAATAGGTCAACCTCCAAAAGAGCAGAAGAGCAACAGAAGGAAGAAGTTTCGTCAACAACATTGGAATCGATACCAAAGGAACTGAAACCATAGTGTAAGATCACAAAATAGTCAATATCCAATTGCGAGACGGGCAGACGATATTCTAGGAAATCTGTGAGTTTCAGCTTGGGGACAAAACGTTTCTAATAAAAGATGTGATCTCGAGGGCATGGTTCCAGTGAAGTGTAATTATACAGTAGTAGAGTCACAGAGCAGAGCAGGAAGGAATGAAGAAAAGATGGGGGGAAGGAATTAGAGGAAGAAGGAATACAGTGTTGTCATAGTGAAAGTGTATGATGGATGGATGGATGGATGGATGGATGGATAGATAGATAGATAGATAGATAGAGAGAGAGAAAGAAAGAGAGAGAGATAGAGACAGAGACAGAGTGAGATGGAGCACACCTAGAGTGGACAGATAGGTTGTTTCACAGTCATACCACAAATATGTAGCAATGATTTCATTTGGAATAATGTATATGTTTCTTTGTTTATGCACATTTGCCTAAACCCACAGACAGATGGACAGACATGCAGACAGACAGAGAGACTGACCAACAGACAGATAGAGGAATAGATAAACAGAGAGAAAGCAGCATGGAGGGGATGGGGGGGGGTGTAAGGGGGGGGGGGGGAGGAGCATGCGAGATTTAGGTTGATAGTAATGAAGAATGTATTAACAGATGCATATTCATTATGAGGGATTTTGTTGTCAGCCTTTATCTAAAATATGAAATAGAATATTGTAAAGCCATAGTTTTCCTAATTAAATTTTGTAAGCTTATACAATGATCTCAAACAATGATAGAGAAGAAAAAGAGCAAAAGAGTGAGATTGTATATTACTATGAATGAAATTTTATGCAAATTCCATAAGTAAGAGAAGTAACTTGAAAGGAGAAGGGAGTGTGGGGGAGAAAGAACAGATTACCATTAATTGTATGAATGAATGAAACTAAGAGACTGTTCCTAAACTGAGGGAATGAAAGAAATATAATAGTTAGTAATAAACAATTTCCAAATTCCATCTGCATCAGTTTATATTACTGTGACACTTGTTCTCTGCTTTCATGATTATGTGTTCTATGCTCATTGTCCTTCAGTCTTCAATTCAGAACAGGAACCCTGGCCACAACAAATTAAGTCAATCAACAAGTTTCAATGAGTAGCTTGAAGTGACCCCTCAGACATTATTGTGGCTTAGCTGCTGCCAAACATGGCCTACTGGTGAAATCACACTGATACAAACGCTAAGCAACAGGGTTGTGGGCTACGCTTTACAAGAGTGTAAAAAAACTGGATTCCACAAAAATTAAGCCCCAAATTATCTTAATTACAAATAACTGTGAAGAATATCATTTATATATCTATACAACACATTATTGCTGTAACAGTGAATGAACTGTCTAAGAGATAGTGCTACTTTTAACACAAAGAAAATGTGTTTTCATTCTGTGTCTGATGGGGTTAACACTTTGTAATAACATACCAATGATATGAATGAAAGGACAAGCATAAGGGAGTGAACTGTAAAGCTGATTAAGTTATTGCAATAAGAAGAGGTCAAATGTCTCAATGAATGTGGTGGATGGGACGATGATTTGGCTTCACTTTTGACATTGCCAAAGGCGTCTTGGGGTAAATAACTACAGGGCAATGATGAGCACCATTCTAAATAATTAGTAGTCTCTTGAAGAAAAAAAAAGCCAACATAAAGACATGCTCATTATTCTAAGAACAAAAAGAAAACAACAAGAGATTCTATAGCATACAACTGTTCTGTCATTTTTGCTTGGTTTATTTTTGATTATTGGCAGGGAAAATAAAAAGAAAAAAAAAGGATAAAAGCTATGTCTAAACAAAGATAATTACTCACTAGGTTGTAAAATGGACGGATAAGTTAGCATGATGACTAAACTGTACTGAAACATACTGCATGTAAACAAGAGCAAGCTGCTGAGGAGGAGGGAATCAACTACACTTTTTGCACTGATAAATCTGTTTCACTGCTATTCTTTTTTTTTTTCTCCTCTCTTATTTTCTCAAATTCAAATTGTGGAAATAAAGATTCAAACTGAATCAGAGATTTTTATTTATCTTTGGAAAGACAAAGAATAAATGAACCTGAAAATTCATTTGTGCTCCTCTGGTCATTAAAAGCCCCCAGCCCCACCCACCCATTTCCATTTCAATAAAGAAATGCATGTCTTCAAAATGACACCCAAAAATACTACAAAGAATATGATATAAAAATTCTATTTCTGTCACCATGATAAAGTCTAACACCATACAAATGATGAAATCCGCATGAAATTGGAATCAAATTTTTCGAATTCTCGACGCTAATAATTTACTGTCTCAATTGATTTATCCTAACTTGTCTGCTGATCCTCAGGCAAAAAGGTTATTTCCCTCTCCTCTTCAGTATTACAAGAACACGTACAAGAACAAAAAACTAAATAGGTATCACAGACAAAAACCATAGGCCTGTGAATAACGTGCAGGTTTCAACATAACAATGATATATCAGTAACAAAAGTATTTTTTCACGATGCTTTGCAAAATCTTTTTTTTTTTCTTTTGTCAAAATTGATATTATTACACTGCCCAATTAAACAAAAAAAGCAGATGACAGTAATTCCTCCAATTTTTTTTTTGTTAAAAAGACAACAATGAATCTGTGAACATAAACTGACCAAAAAGAGGGAAAGGAAAACAAAACTTCAAATCATGATATGAAAATATTGGCCAGTTAAACATAAATGTATCACTCACCTCACTTTCACTTCATTTCAAAGAGAAGAAAACTGAATAAATGTTCACAATGAGCCTATCAACCATCACTGAGACAGTAAGTTGGAATGTATGATAACTTATCTTTCTACAATACCACAAACAATTGTTCTACATACAATAAATGTCACTTTATAAACATATATATTATGTTATAAAAATAATGCTGTCATTTATGGTGTCAGTGATATTTGGGGAACAAAATAGCTAGCTTGACTAATGAGATGAAATGCACTCACAATGAATATTTGATTTATGCTAAAATATTATTTAGTGTCTGCATCACAGTAAGAGAAAATATGACACGTTTACATAATGTCTGTTACATTGAAATATCGCTTGTAAGGACTTACATATTATCACACTAAATCTTATCAGTTGTAAAATTCATTATCACAAAAATCACATTGAAGAACAAGACCATAATTTTTCTATTCCTTTATAATCGTTTAAATATTTCTGGCAAAAAAACAACAACAAAAAACAAAAGAGACAAACTAATAGCCAAACTGTGAAATGTAACAGGCAAGGTGTTCCAGCTTCTATCTCTACAGTACAACATTCAATTAAGTCTTACATGTCATGTATTCACAGTAAACAATGCCAAAATAATTGAAAAGAATGCAGACTTTTGCTAGTCAATCAAAGTGAAATCTGAATATAAGTAACCAAAATAAATAGTTTTCCTTGACAATAACCATGTATCCTGTTCTTGTTGGCCTTTGATTGCTAAAAAATCTCGAGAATATATAAAAAAAAAAACATGGGATAGAAATAATAATCACAAAGACAAAAAAGCGGACAAATGGGCCTAAGTATCACAGCCTATATCAGTAAAAGATGGGCTTACTCCTGCCCCATGTCGAGAAAAAAATCAAAGTTCGTAGCCCGAAACAAAAAGAGTGCATCAATCATTTTGTGTACAGAATAAAGCTTGACCAGTCTACTGTAAATAATATGACTATAGTACATTTATAAATATAATAAACCATGAAAGTTCACACAGACTAACTATAAATCTTCTCTGTCAAACACCAGCTTTATAAATGAAAAAGAAAATTACTGATCTGATTGAGGTGAACCATTTTGTCACATGATGTTATTTTGTTAAGGTGACCTAGATAGCTTGATGTGAGAGATGATATTAAAACTGTGACAAGGTTCACCATGACCCTCAAGATAGCTGTCTCCAAGTGGCTGGTAAAAGGAAAGAGAACGTAACATAACCATATCCTCAATCACATTGACAAAAGAAAGTGCAGTCGGTGCTTTAGACTAAACATGAATAATAATCCATCTGCCAACAATGCTGGCAGTAGCATCACAGCTGCCTTCAGTGCTAGTGTTGTTGCTAAAACAGTAATGACAATTTAAATGCGAAAATCTCCTTCTTCACTCCATTCTGTCTTCTGACATGTCTTACGTTTGAACTGTTTCTTTATCATAGACTCCTTTCAATTAGACAACAAATATCACCTTCTGATTCTGGACCGATTTATTTATTCACAGAATTCACAAAGCTCTTTGCTCAGTTCTTTTCAAAGTATTGTGTTACTTTACATGTCTAGTACTTCATCTTGTCAAAGAGAACTTGATGAAATCCCACTGATACATTTTCAACTCCATATATGACAGGCAATTTAAAAAAACACAATATTTTGTCTTTTCTTGAAAGCTTGATTTTTAAAAGTTATTTTGAATAGTCCATAAAGCATTTGCTTCCTATATGACATAAAACAGATATTTGTTTCATTTTCTTCTCAGATAGCAACAATTAAAACAAATTTGAGAATAAAAAGATAAATGAATTTCAGGAAAACAGAAATAGTCCATGGTAAATGCCATGTAGTGACTATCAGGTTAAAAATACAAACAAATATAACTGCTTCTTATCATTTTCAATTTAAAAAAAAAATCTAAAGGCACATTTACCATGAGACCCCATCATCCATTTTCATAGAAATGCATAACTGAGGCAACAAATTAAATTGTAAACAATAGTAAAGTGTTCTCTTCATCGTAGTTACTCAGAGGAATTTCCTGTCATTTTCATCTGTTTCCATCATCTTGGCGTCCGCCATCTCCTATTCTGAGTCGAGACAATAATAAACATTTATGGAATCCCAAGAAATCCAGACTCACATAACCATCTGAAATGACATAGAAAACAAAATCATAAACATGAATATAGCCATTGTGCACCACACTTTGATAATTTTATGCTTTTCCTCTTGAGGCACTGGTAAACGAAAAATGTCACGATTGATTTTTGCATTATTGGGGTTGATTTCAATTCTTTTCACCTTTCAATCACCTTTTATTTGGCTGCTGTGTCAAAGATCTGTGTATGTATATAAGTCTGGTATGTATCTGTCTATATGTGTGTGTATGTTTGTATCAAGATCTTGAGACAATGCAGTTACATCTTATATTTTGATATACCTATCTTCAAATTCCCTTGTAGTGAATGCTGTTATCTTTGCATGACATTGGTGCAAGGTATTACATGGAATGTTTTCTGCCATATTAACCAGCTGATTAATGTGACATTTTCAGACTGTTTATTTATCACTCACCTTTATACTTTTTACTATTAGATATTCTTTTGAAAATCCATGCTGAAGTGTCGTCATATCACGATAAATCTGAACAATCTGTTCGCATTGAACAATATGATCCAACTATTACAAATGCAGATTTGATATAAGTAATGAGTTGAAAAAGAAAATAGCAGCCACATATCAAATTCAAAAGAATAATTACAAATGCCTCTAAGAAGAACGGCTAAAATATCTTTCACTTCCAAAAGTGCCTTAGGTGCTCCACAAACCATGCCATGACATCATTCAGTTAGAAGAAGTGACAGCTTGGTTATGAAGCATAGAGACACTCACATTTACGTAAATCGAGTGCGTCGAGTGGGAGACAGAGCCCTCCTTACAGGGCTGGGGGATCGAGCACGGTAGCGGCTGGGACTTAGGGAACGAGAGACAGGAGACAATCCTCTGACTGGACTTGTGGCACGAGCTGGGCTGCGGGACCGGCGAGGTGTGCCCTGTAATAAAAATATAAAGTAATGTAAACCTAATAAAAAGCAAAAGAGAAAAGGTGTTTAAAAGAACATCTTATTGAGAGATGACGTCTGCATAAAATGGAATGTAAAATGTATTGCTATAAAGCTGGTCTAATGTTGCGATTCCAATATTTCACAGCTGACAACAAAAAAATTATTATGTCCATATCGTAGCTAGTGATAATTCCCATGTCATGAACATTATGAAATAAACAATTATATCAAGTAAAATGATAGACGGATTGAGAGATCTATTGGAAACTAGATAGACTAACAAACAATACTTTATAGATATAAACAAAAGCGACAAAAAAACACCAAATTGTTACACATCAGTACTGTATGCAAAAGAACAAAAAGCAATTTGGCAGGTCTGTTTTTCAAAAACAGTATCTCATGGATTTTATAAAAGAAAGCAACAAGTAATAGGAATAAATTTTATGTTTTGAACAGCTTGTTGATGGATTGTTTATTATCTTGCTTTAGTAAAATTGCTAAATTCATAGTATATCTTATCACGAAAGTAATGAAATAATAAAGTAAACAACATTAATTCATGAAATCATGAAATAATAGAATGAAGCAATTACCTAGTTCCTTGACATTCTGAATATTTACATAATGAAAAATATCAAAAATTAAAAAAAAAAAATCAAGGCTAAAAGTATGCCCTCTCACCTTAATGAAACATTGTAGATGTCAGAGAGCAATGCCCCAAGACACCAAATATAATCCTTAATAAGTCTGCACAAAGTAACATAGTTACACCGAATAATTACTATATAGTAAAAATTTATATCATTCATATAAAGTTGCAGTGTCACAAAACATACCAGAGATGCACCACGACGAGTCACTGCCTCACCCTTAACCAATGTCCTAACTCCCTGGACCAGAGCAGGCCAGATATGGTGATTGACCAGAGGAGCAGTGTACTCAGAGTCATAGCTGCGGCGATATCTGCAGAAACGTGCGATGGACAATCAACAGAAAAGTTTTGACTACAAAGAGAGAAAACAGTGTATAAAGATAAAGGCTTTTTTGACAAGCTTTCCCTCCACTAACATCTCATTCCTGTATCTGGCCATGCATTGCAGGACTAGAACTGAAAAAAATAAACGGAAAATGTTTAAACACATAATGGAGGATTGCTAAATATAAAAAATCTCTCTTTTTTCATTATTTTTTTTCACAGGTTTTTTTTCTTAGTTGTTCCTAAACTTGATACCAGCTTGCCAATGAAAAAAGATCCACTAGCATGCATTTCTTGTAAGAAAAGACATGACAAAACTGGGATATGATGTTTCTTAAAAGATCCTGAACAATCAACTTTTTCTCATTTGCTTTGCATGCCTTCTGTTTTTGTGGATCGTAACACATAATCTTGTTTTGTAAATGAGTTGATGCAATGTGTACTATTGTCCTGCAGATAATATCTTGGCAAGAAAACTAATATAAGGATTTCTACTAACTATGGAATTAAATGAGGTTTAGTTATAAAACTGTAAATATATTTGTATGTAAAGATAAAAATTAGAATAAGTAATATCACAAAAGAACAAAGTGTATGGAGATTATGCTATGAAAGAAACGACATATAAATAAAATAATATGTGATTCCTATTAGAAAATCATTAAATCATTGCAGTGTTTCTCCATTAAATCCACAACTACAGAAATTTATCAAGAAACAAGAGAATGTCATACTTGGTGTCATCAAAGAGTTCAGCATCAGTGGCCACTGCAATGTCCAGTGGGTGAGCCAGGGCACTCATCTGCCAGGCTAGTTTGACAGCTTCCCGGATGAATGGCTGACAGATGGCAAAGCTGGTGTCAGGGGGCAAGAAGATGCGAGGGTTGCGGTTCAGAGCTCGGATCACATCCTGTGAGATTAAAGTTATTGTCAGATTGTATTGTAAGTACCTTTGCATCAGATTGAATGAGTTAAAGAAGTTCATCCATAAACTGAATGATAATGTAGTCAGGGATATAATATTTATTTCAATCAAAATAGGTTATTAGTACTATCAAGCTATGAAAAATTGAGACTTGGTGCAAACATTATATAAAAAGATCCAAGCACTGATTTGGCACTAGACAAGAGATCTGGCAATTGACAATATTTTGAAAATGGAGTTTGAAATGGAGATGGTGAAAAATACAACTTACTCGTCTAATATTTTCATGTATATATAAATATCTGAATAATATTATTAAGGGCCTGCTTTATGCTATCTTGGGAGACTTTCTTCATGCTTCAATAATGTCCAAGAGCCAATCAATACACAAATTTATCTCAAAGTAGGCACTGTAATGCAATACAAATTTCACAAAGAACATGCAACTCCTCCACTGCTGAGAAGATTCCATGCCCTGTGCAGGGATTATCCTATCCTTCCCCTTAGAATCTGATGGATTCACAGCTCCATCCCTTGGTGATGAACTTGCAAAAAATCTTGACTTGTCCGACAACAACATATTAGGGAGCACATGGGCCTGATATACACTATGAACCTTCTGCAGGGACCCAGGATATATAAGCAGGTTCTTTGCTCCCACCAGCAGACGGTGAAAGCCTGCCATCGGTGGGTTGTCTCCAGGAATGCCATCCCCAACATTCCAGGGGTGGTATCTCTTTTCTCTCTCCTTGTTCCTATCCTCTGTCCCGCTCTCTTTTTTCTCTTCTTTGTAATGTGTTAATGTATCTTACCATGTTTGGCACACTATAGCCATGACCGTGCTGATGTGCCATTAAACCCTAACACAAACAAACAATACACCATGAACCCCCCCCCCCCCAAAAAGGGTATGCTTTAACTGCATGCTCAATAAATAAAACAAAAAACTAATAACTTCACTATCAATGTCATATACCAAATCTCAACAGCACTGCACAGAATTATAAAATACACATTTGCAGGATTAGCAAAATAAATATTTTAATAGTAATAATACTTATGTGGGTTTTATGCACATATCCACTTACAGCAACCATGCCAGGCAGATCATAGAGGTCAGTGTTGCGGTTGATGTAGTCTTGCACTGCCTCCTCCAGGGTGTCAGGCCCATAGTGGGTCTTTGCCAGGTTGGCTCTAGTCTTCATCTTGAATTGGCGGAATTCTACCTTGGCCACACTGAAAGCTTCCTGGAAAGGGTCAATTTTCCACCAGAGTCAATTAAACAGATAAGAGCTGACATAAATATTCTGAGGCCAATAAGTGGTTCATTTTCTATGAGGCATTTTTTGAAGACATCAAAACTTTAAGAGTAACAAAAGTTCATGAGGACACTGTTTCATTGGGGCAAACCTATTTCTTGCATAATTTCCTTCCCGAACTAAACTTATTTAGAAAAATAGAAGAAATTGAACTCCTTCTCTTCAGTTTATGATATACTGCACAAATTTATTACTTCCTTGTTCACACCAATTGACCTATGAAATTCAAACTGGTGTCAAGAAGGTATAAACTGATAATCATTAATCATTTTTGCTGGAATATCAGTGAGGAACATATTCACTTACATTTCCTCTATCATTATACAACATATAAATCGACATGGACAAGTATCATGTAATAATGACATAGTACTGACTGACATAGAACAGCTAACAATCAACAATCCAAACTTTCCTCTTTAACACTGTAAGCAAAGTATGTATGAATACGACACTAAATTCAAAATCTCTGATGACAACTTGAGTTATTTCTGACTGAAAGTTTCACCTGCATGATGGAGAAGCAGATTCTCTGGTTGTTCTCGTGGTCATCTGAGTATCTACGAAGTGTGTCCATGGTGGTCAATCGATCCTGGGCATACATGTCGTTAAAGCGGGCGACGAGGTTTTGCTGGCGGATGCGCTGGATGGTGTCGTCAATGGACAGTGGAGAGGTGGGGCCAGGAATGTAGCGGTAGAAAGAACTCAGTTCACTGTTTTGATAAAATGTAAATAGAGGAAATTTGTGGTTAGAACTAGAAGGCCTTCATATGATTTCAGGAGGGATAAATCTAATAAAGAATTTTTTTTCATTAGCCTGATTTTCACTTTTCCTAAAAAATTCAAGAAATAACTGCAAAAGTAATGAATAATATGATCGTGATGTACTAAACTAATGCTATACTGAAGTTTTTACCTCCGATTGTGACTTTTTAATTGTTAGGGCAGTCAGATTTGCTGTTCCCCTTTGCAAGAAAAACAAATTGAAAAAAATAACATTTAAATTTTCAATTCTTATCAGCAACCATAAGTTCACCCCATGGCTCGGTTTCTATAAAAAATATTCCTGAGTTCAAAATTCAGAAGTCTCTGACAGATACAAAACAACATGATCAAATGTAAGGGATACTAATGCTGTTGTTTGAAGCAGACAGATAAGAAATAAGAAAGAGGAAAAGATTTATTAAGCTAGATACATAACTATTTGATCATGATTTCTGACTGTGACAATGTAACTCTGAGAAAGATTTGATATTCTCCATTTCAGATTAATATATAGGCTCACCTACTTCATTTTCAATCACTGGCAGTGTTTATGGTTCTATAGTTACCTAACTAAAGATTTGTTTACCCGCATCAGAATGAAAACACAAAAATTACTACACAATCATTACACTTGGCAAAATATGGAGAAACATTTCTTGTTCATTCTATATCACTGTCATTGTCAATGATAAGGTGCCACTTTTTTTTTCACCATTATTACGCTTTTTATTCAATCAAATCATTGTTAGATTATATTTAATTAAACATCAGCAGATGAAATGCACAATAGCTGTGCTTGCATCCATGTTTATCTCATGCAAATTGTGATATAAATCACACAACATGGATGTAAACAGAACCAATGGAAATCCAAAGCCAAAGAATAAATTAATCTTCAAATGTCCCACAGATAGCACAGATGGGACATGGAGAATTCAAAGTGATTTTGAATGTGAGAAGAAGTTGAAGCTATACTGCATATAATCTCCAGCCATGATTACTCCCCTTTACTCTGCCGTGTAACTTGATTTTATGGATATGAACCATAATTACAATATTTATTGGATTTCATGATGTGTTGCATTCGGGTGATGTAATGTGATAGAACAATAATTCTCTGAAATCTCTATTATCTTAACAGAAATTCCATAAATTTTCAGAAGGAAAATATTGTCCGTTCAATGTTGTAACCCATGTTAGACTTTGCAATATTCATTTCTAAGAAGTTACAATATCAAAATTGAATTATGGATAATTCCTCTCTGTCATCCATCAGTAACTATTACTGTTCAAACTCAACACAGGTAAAGTGCCAAAGATAAAAAACATGTATGGATAAGTCTTTTCCAGCACCAAAACATATCAACCAAATATTAGTTTATGTCAGAGTAATAATTTGGGCCACACATTTCATTCAGACTGAAAGAGACTGTAGACATACAATGCAGAAAAAAGCCATGATATAAGCAGTATTGGCATTTCCAATAGAAGATATAATACAGTACAGCAGAAAGTAAATAAGAACTTTTTTGGACACATACAGATATGATATATGGATAAAATGTATTACAAAAGAATGCTGACCCATCACCTCAAATTGTAGCAATAATGATAATGGCATAACAAAAAGACAACAAATTTGGCAATGACAAATATTTCCAGTAGAATATACTTTTTACATCACATCACATAAGAAAAAACAAATCTTGGAGATGAATGTGTGACAAAATCTTAAGAAAGAGTTAAAGTTTTAGTGATTTCCACAGCTGCATGTTATGATTAGTAAACACATTCTTTTTTGGAGGGGAGGGGAGGAGGGGGGTAGATTAGCTGTAATGAAATCCCTTTAAAGTCTGTCATGCCCTGTTGATGTCATAACAATAACTTACTCATCCTCTCCCTCCAATCTGTTGGAAATAAATCACGCAAAATTGAACTCTCTCTAATGATCAGTATCTGCAGTGACATAATGTACATATTTGCCGATAAAATGGATAAGCAATTCTTGGTTTCTCAGTCATCCATACACCAGTTTTCACAATATTCATACAATTTTTTGCTTGGATTTTGTTGTTTAAAGAGTAATTTGCAATCTGGCCAATTTCAGTTATGAATATCTGTTTCACAAGTGCTCTTTTTTCTCAAACAATGTGCCAAGATCACACAAAACTGCTCAGGTTAATGAAACAAAAACACCGCATTCAGATCTGTTTGAATGAAAGAGGCATAATAAGTTTATCAAAAGAACAATGATCTGTCATGGGTTTTTCTTGTTCACTTGATACGAAATGCAAAACAGTGTAAGCTATTGAGAGTTGATGTTTAAAGTGGCTGACAGTCCTGAGAATTGCTAAAACAGAACCTTATACTTACTCCTCTCTACTTTCTTCTCCCATTTCTCGGCGCAGTGTGTCAATTTTACGATCATAATCTGCTTTCTGCACTGAGACTCTGGCAGCCCTCAACACAGCCAGCTCATCACTGGGGTCAGCGGTGGAACTACACAGGGTCAAGGTCAGAGAGGGAAACTAGGTCACTATTTACTACAATCCGCATTTTCATAATTTAATATTTAAAATACTGAACTAGATAATAACTTCCATTCTTAAATCTGGTATGAAAAAACTTCTATACTGAGGGCAAGTCATCTGTAGTGTTTAGCAATCTTTCCATCTGTTCTGCTTAATAAGTTTGATTTTCTGAAAATCCCATGACTTTTTATGGCAACAGCAAAGTGTTAAGGGTGCAAAGAAAATCTACTTTGCACGTGAGACTAGTGACTATTTGTGCACTGTCTGATCCAATATTACAAAGCATGCAAAGATTTGTGGATTATCGGGTCAGATATAGATTGTCACAACAAACAATAGACATCTGGTGTTATGCAAATATGACATAATAATATGCCTTCATGTTTTGATGTTATTTTGTGTGAGAAAGTAGCAAACTACAAATCAACATCAACCCCAAAATCTTCTAACCACAGCAATGTATATTCTCATCTCCCTCCATGCCAACAAAACTGAATCATGTGTAAAGAAGTTACACCATTTTAACAATCAAGAATGTGTATCATTTCTGTGCATGTTCTCTAAACATTTTACTCTGACCCTGCTGGTCTCTGCCTTTTTTCATGTGAAACAACTGAAGATTTATGTCTCATGGCTCAAAATTAAATTTCACAATTCAAATCTTATTACAGGGGAAAACCAAATGTGTAAACAAGTGAAAAATCTGACTCTTCTCTTTCCTCTCAGCTTGCATCCTTGACTGCCCACATTCTTGGTTGAAATATTTTCAAAAAGTGTCTATTTGTTATACACAAAAATTTCTATGGAGCTTTATGGATATTACAGAACTGTACTGGTGTAAGAAGCATTACTTTTCTGGATTTCATGATAAGTTGTTGTGACATTGTTTATCACTAGCCTTTCAACAAATGTTGTAATTGGATTTGGAAAGCATGATCATGGTATGTTATGATGACATCATATTTATAGTGATAAGGCAGCCTAGGACTAAGTCATTCTGGACATAGAGATCAGAGCGATGTGGAAGAGCAAAATAGCCTCAAAATCCAAACAATGGATTTCAGATACATTCCTCAAAAAGTGTGCAAAATCTGAAAAATTTATGGTCAATTATGGTGGAATCATCACTCATATGTTATATAAAACAAAAGCTCAAATGAAATATACAAGAATAAAAATCAAAAGAAACAAAATAGATGAATTTGAAAGGAGTAAAATAGTGTTGGAGTTTAATATGGGGTATAAGATCTAGGAATTAAAATGTTATAATTCTGGCAAACTACAAGCTAAACCTAATAACAATTAACCAAAGCTCAGAGTTATCAGTTGGCTGAATCATTTCTGTTTTACTTAATTTTCCTGGTCTGAGTCATTTTTGTAGAATAATTCATGCTCTAGAATTTGTATGCTTCTTGTATACTTTATTTGTGGAACATTTCAGTAACCAGCAAAATGTGAGTGACAAAAGATCCAAAATATCTGAGCCTTGATAAGATGTTTCTTTCAAATATTATTGGGATAAAAACTAAGCTAAAAAAAAACAAACAAACAAACAAAATGAGAACAGCATTCCAGCATTCATCATACCATCAGAGTTTGCAAGCAAAACCAAAAATAAACACCATAACTGGAAATTTGTTAGATCAAAATATCAGCATTCACTCACATCTTTCTCATGAAAGTCTTCTGACATTTTCCCTCCCCCAAAGGAAAGAAATCAGACTGAGTTGCCTAGTGGCTTTAATTGCTTATGTGTGAAACATTGAGTCACTCAATATGATTTAGTATTAGAAAAAATACCTGCAAAATGATCCTCAATTTACTTACCATCACCTACTCAATCTTCATGGATACTAATCGTTCATTTTTTTATAAATACAGTATTGGACGTTTTGATGTGAGTGCCATGCAGATATACAAAGGCAACATAGAATGATGTGGACCTTAGCTCGGTATCAGATGTGTAAGACTGTCCACAAAAGTGCAACTTTCGGGAGGGAAAATCTATTCTGTGATTGAAATTATATTTAGCATATTTTACAAATGTACATTCTATTTTGCCAGCCTGGATGTGGTTCAATGTCCTGCACTGTATCAGCTAGGCATTAGGCTATGAAGCAAGCAATGAACTGCTCTGAAATATCACTTCTGAAATAGCAAGTTTCACCTGTGATAAACATACTGTTTATTAGTGATTCTCATAGCACACTACAAAAATCTGATTTATTTTCTGGTTTGCAGTGTAAATCACCCCTCCAGCTCTAACCTCAGTTTATCCTCCAGCTTTGTGCGTTCATAAGTTGAAATGTCAGGTGACTTCAGGAGCACATCACGACGGGCTGACAACAGGCTGATGTCATCTCGCAGTCGCCTCACCTCATTCTGGTACTCAGCCAGCAGTCCAGATTTTGAGCGCAGCAGGCGGTTTTCTTCCTCAGCGGCTGTTAACCTGTGGGTGAGATTAAGAGGTCTTACTACATTAAGTATCTGGAAGTGGCTTAATTTACAAACATTTTTATGCACATTTATTTGATGATGAAACATCATGATTTCTCATAACTTTCCAAGACCAAATTAAAGGTTCAAATAGATGGAATGACAATATACATAAACAAGGAAAGTGTAAACTGAATCAAATGAAAAGATGGGAAATCTGTGACCAGAAATAGATTGGCATGCTGTTTTTCTATGATTTTTGATGATTCACATGACTTTTCCTGATCTTTCTGTCAGGAACTATTTATGATTTTTTTGTTCCCAAGTAATGAAAGAGGAAGAGAATGAGGTAATTTCGATAACTTTCTATAGGATTTGTTGTGTTGTTGCATTGGGGTTTAACGGCACATCAGCACAATATCAGCTATATTGTGCCAGATACATTTACACATCAAAAAGGCTGATCAAGTATATAGAAGAAGAGAGGAGAGAGAGTGGGACAGAGGACAGGAGCAAGAAGAGAAAAGAGATGTCACCCCTGGAATGTTAAAAATGGATTCCATGGGAGACATCCTATCGATGATGGACTTTCACCACCTGCAGATGGGAGCAGAAAACCTACTTGTATACTTCCCTACTCACTTTCTCTTCAAGTCATTGACCTCCATCTCTGTGAACATCTTGTCGCTGGTGGAAGTTCTGACACTTCTGTCCAGCTCCAGTTTGGTCTCCTGTAGTCTGCAGGATTAATCAAATATTGTCTGAGTCATCACTCATAATGCAAGCATTCTTAACAGACAGACAGACAGTTGGCCAGAATGATAGACAAGCCAGCAGACGGACAAGCAGACAGGTCCGCAGGTCACACAATCAAAGAGACAAAAAGACAACCAGATAGACAAGGTAGGCAGGCATTCAGACATACCACTCATCTCAGTCCATTGCTACAATCTTGAAGGCTACATTGGTAAATGCATGAAAAAAGTCCTTGATGCCTCATAAATGTAGATCTACTAAAAACAGACCTGGAAAATATGACCTATGATTTCCCTTCTCTGTTCTATAATATACAGCACTACAGATTACTATACAAAACTACAAAACAGTTCAATGATAAAAATTGATATTATTAAAGCTAATCTGTGTGGAATCAAAACTCCTAACCCTACAACATAAGCCGAAGCATAAAAACCAAGGCAGAGGGACAGACCACACTACTTACTCGTCCTTCAGGTCCTGGTTCTCACTGCGGGCGTTTTGCAGCTCTATATCCAGGTCGTCCAGAGATTTCTCATACATCTCCTGCAGCTCGGAGAGTTCCCGGTCCTTGGCAGCCGCCTCGGCCAAAACACTCAGACTGGTGTCCGCAGTAACGGCTCCGCCTGAGGTGAAAAAGTTCTGGCCCAGCCAGGGCAGGAGGCGGGACTTGATGATGTTGGCGCCCCCGTACATACCACCTGCAAGTTAAATCAGTGGTAAATGTTACAAAGTTTCCATTCTCAAATGATTTCCTGTACATTAGTCAATTAATGATGTTGCTTGCTAATGTTCATCAATGCTGCATGAGTTTAACACGAAATATTGTTGAGAGATCTTCATCAATGCTGCACACTCTCTACTTAAACATTTGTTAGCACATGTTCATGCATGGTTAAAATCTCAACTAAAAATAAAGCTGGTAGAACTTCAAGGATGCTGCATGCACTCAACTAAAAACATTGTTCACAGATATTCATAAATTATGTTATATGCGCTTAAGTGTGACGAGATGTCAGCATCTTGTGAGCAGATACAGATGCAGCAGTAGACAAACTTGAGTGCTAGCATTGTCATTTCTGTAGAGTATGAATAATGGGGCATGGATGTGTGTGTGTGATAATTTATGAGTGAAAGATTTTTCTCAGACTTGTTTTTCAATAAATTTGTTCAGCCATCAATAGAAATTTAACATGCAAGCACATCCCCCCCCCCCCATCCTTTCCCTATACACACACACACAGAGAAAGGGGGGGGGGGAGATAGAGAGAAAGAGACAAAAAGACTTTCTTTTGTGAACACTCAGGAATCACTTTGATAATAACACTTCTCATCCAACTCTTACCTTCCTGGGCACACAAGCTGAGCAGCTTGAAGAGTTGGCCCTGAACTTTGGCATTGAGTTCAATGATCTCACAGCACCGGGCAGTGTTCTGATCGCAGGTGTTGATCTGCAACAAACAGACAAACAAGGACATAATCAATCAGATGCCAAAGATAATGTCGACCTTCCAGGTTCTTCAGCTTCAGGAAAAGCGAGAGTCTCACCAATCAAAGTTACGTCCATTTTTTTCTGAGCACGGCCACATTCATTAGACTGTTACAATCAGCGCAATCAAACTCCGTTTGTGGTGTCGGTATGATTTTAGATCAATCAATCACTTAGTCATTCAATCAACCAATCAATGAAACAGCCATCATGAAGTTATTCAGTTAAACCACATATATCTGTGATCGTGTCGAGTATGTTTGTCAATCATTCAGCCAATTAATCAATCAATCAATCACTTCAACAATCCAGCAATATCCAAATTAATCCAACAATCACTATTACATCTTAGCCAATATTGAATCCAGCTTGCAGTTTTGTCTAATGAAATCACCATCTTCTTGTAAAAGACCTGGATATTATTCTGTACGGTGAAAGACATTGAATATGCTCTAATCTAAAGACCCGTAGGAAAGAAAGAGGGGGATATGGGGAAGAGAAAGGCCGTTCTCTTAAGACTAGAATGCCTGACTATTAACAGAGATAACAACACGTTAATAAGCAAACAGACCCAACTGGGGCTGCATTATAGCACCTCGCTTTATGGGTGGCTAAAGTTGCCTAATATTAACAGTTTCTCCAACAGCAGAATCAACAACAGTCAATTAGTCCCTCTTTTCTGACCTTGCTATGTCAGCAGTAACACAATGATACAGGTAACCTATACCTCAATAGAACTCTTGTCGATCTGTGGTAGATCATGGCATTAACCCTCTTTGAATTAACCACGTAACATGAGCTGACGCTTAAGCTGTCACCAAACACATGCTTAACCCGAATACAGACATTAATCTGCCCTGGAGTGTCTCTGCCTACGTTGGGCACTGGGTTTATGGAAGCGACGCGTGTATTTCTTGTTACAAGCAATCAACCTTCCAAACCACTGCGGGCAATGGCCAACGGTATTCTAGCTTTCTCTGACTAAACGCGTCTTCCCTAAAAACGCTGTTTCAATTTTTTTTTTTTTTAATGTCATTTACATTGCTATCTCTTACTTGACAAAGAAGTGAATAAAATACAATGGCTTGATAAAATCGATGGCAGTTACTTATTACTGTGGAAAATTATAACTGAAGTCGGGAAGTAACTCTGTAATACCAATGGCGAAAAAAAGACGTTTTGTCAAAGGGCGGTCAGTATTCATAACAAAGAATTACAGACCCAGGACATAGAGATCAATGTACCACCGCAGTGTATTAGGACCAATGTCCTGGACTCAACCACCAAGGAATGCTGCGTGTAACGATTCTTAAGAACTAGGCACTGACCCACGAATTGACTATTTACGTGAATAACAATACTATGCGTCACATACAAGAGTGTACACAGAAACAAAAAACAAACAAAAACACAAACTAAAAAAAACGAGTACATTATGAACTTTCACTAATACATTCTAACCTAATCTGCTGGCCATAATTTGGTGACCCAACAGTTTGTTCGGATGCCAGACAGTACTTTAGAATGCTAAAATATGTCACGTAAATGGGCCAAAAGTGAATACACTCTTATTACTACTCAACTTGTAACCCATTTCAGTAGGCACTAGTTTATTAATGGCCAATGCCAATAAAACTTTGCAGAATTTTTTTTTTCTAATTGTTACACAGGGTTCTCTTTCTGATAAAATATCCATGTTGAGAGAAAGAACAGACCGTATGATACAATTAATAGTAAAAGCTGTGAATCTTTTATGTTGGATTGCACTTGAACTCGATGAGGTCAAATAAACAAAGTAAATAACCAAAGAAATTATTAGCAATAAGGAAGTGCAAGGATCTTTCATCGTTTAGCAATAGTGCTTTCTTCCGTCTCAATCTGTCTGTGTTTGTGCATTAGTGAAGAAAAAAATAAGAAAGAAAGAAAGAAAGAAAGAAAGAAAGACAGACAGACAGACAGACAAACAGAAAGAAAGAAAGACAGACAGAAAGAAAGAAAGACAGAAAAACAGAAAGAAAGAAAGAAAGAAAGAAAGAAAGAAAGAAAGATTCTGAAAAACTTTCACCAAGGTTATTTAAAAAGAAAAAAGGAAAGAAAAGAAAAGAGGAAAGAAAAGAAAGGAAATGATTTGTATGCTCAACAACCTGCAACAGTGCCAAACATAGTTATCATCACTGACAAAAAATACCAACAACGATAACGTCACACACACAACCCAATGCATGCAGTGTTACAAAAGATGGAGGGCATACGAGGTCAGGCATGGATGATGGAACGAGCCCGTGAGTGAGTGGCCCTGAAGCTGTCAGAGAAGCTCCAAGTGAGAGGCTTAACAGCACTCACAGACTGAGCAGATCAGCTCCTGCAGAATGGGAGGGACAAGGTGGACTTACTGCAAGGTCAACAACTGCTGGAGTCCTGGTGTCGTTAGCCGAGAGGTGAGCTCCCTTGTCTCACTTTCTCTGTGTATGTTTTACAATCCTCTGTACCGATTATGTCTACCTTTTTTCTTTTCTCTCTCTCTCTCTCATCTCTCTCTCTCTCTCTCTCTCTCTCTCCTCTGCATCTGTTTGTTTCCTTTCTATAGCTCTCTTTTTCGCGTTAAAATGTTCTTTCTCACTCTCTATCAACATTTTATATTATCTTTCTCTGCTTCTCCTTTCCTTCGCTCGAAATCTCTGTATTTCTTTTAAAAACGCTCTTTTTCCATTCGCCGCTCTTTTCCTCTCTCTTAGCCCAGCGACGCAGATGAGCTGTTCAGTCACAATGTCATGACGTCTCTGAGAGACGGGGTAGGAAAGAAAACAGGGGATGATGAAGAAGAGGTGTCGAGAGAATCTCATGCCTTGACTTTCTCCTTGCTATAACAGTTCAAACAAAACCGCTATGCTGGGGCATCTGCCACTATGACTGTTTCATCTTGCATCTTTTCCTATCACAGTCCTTGCATAATCAATTTCCAGATAAAATCGATCGAACTCACCAACCTATGACAGCCATTGAAGAAAACTAATCAAGTCCTGAAAGATTAAACGATGAGACGATTGGTGGAAACGCTTTGATTCCAATCCCCACGGTGAGCTGTGAGCGTGTCGCTTTTAACAGCCTCCTGCATGTGTAGTTTCTGTGTTGCGTTATGAGGTGCTGTTGCGTATCTCCTCCCAAAGGATATATAAGGATGGAGTGGCGTATAGTGTTTGGTATCACATCCTGGCGTACTTCCCGATCCGGGTCAAAAATTCATGTATTGACACTCTTGATCGGAGGCTCCTAATCATTCACTACAGGCAGCGTCCGGCAGGTTGCAGATAGGTACGTTGGTACCACACGTTGGAACTCACGGCCGGTGTTTACCAGGAGATAAATTGCCCGTCTGGTGCGGGCAAATTTCCTAGATGGCATGCTGGAAGAACCTCGCGGTACCTTTGAGGTCTTCCGTCGTTCCGTACAGGCAAGTCTCTAGGGAGAGGTTGGGAGGCAGGAAGCGCCTCCTCAACGCCCTAAGATTCACGCAGTGGATAAGGACATGCTCCGTGGTTTCGACCGCCGATCCACAGTGCCGGCACAGCGGATCCCTCACCGGATTCCAGCGATTTAGGTGACCTTTCAGCGCCACATGCCCCGTTCTGAGACGAAATATTGTGGCGTGTTGGAGGCAGTCTAAGTTGTTTGTGGGATCGGCTTTAGAGTATCTAGGTTGGGCTCTGTGTAGAGCTCGAGCCCTGCCCGACTCTTCCCAGCGCTTCATCCATCGTTCCTTTGCCACGTGGCAATTTGAGCGTCTGGGAAGGGACAGGCAGGGACTCTTGCTCCCCACGCGACCCCGTTTTGACCAGTTGATCAGCAATTTCATTGCCCCGGACACCAATGTCTCGCTACCGCACTTCGTATTGACTCAAGGTCCTCCGTTTCGGTGGCGGGTCGGCTAGTCTCCAGTGCTAGCAAGGCCGCTCTTGAGTCTGAGAAGATAACTATGTCCGCAGGATTCACCCTTCCTGCGTCAAACTTCCCAGCTATTTGGGTAAGAGCTCTCAAGATGGCCACCACCTCCGCATCGTAATTTGAGGATCTTGAGCCGCACGGACCGCAGATTCGGTCAGCTGACTCACCATCGGGATAGTTATGTAAGCCCCGGTACCCGGCGTCCCGGACAGAGGCTGAGCCGTCCGTAAACGCCCTGACCATCATATCTGCGGGAGTAATGATCCACGATCTCCAGCGCTGCCGTTCGGAGATGGGTGACCACCCCGGCCCTGGTCGCCGTGCCGTCCAGCAGTGCCGTGGAGACCCTCAGACCCGCGGGGAGAGCACGCATCTCTACTAGTTCGGGTCGCCTAAGCTTCGCCCTAGTAGGGCCCAGGCCGTATTTCTCAGCTAGGCGGGTTCCCTCTATTGGGAAAGACTGCTTTTTTAGCCGTCGTGGGACTACCTTCTCTGTGGACCTGCTGACTGGTTCGCTTTCATCCAGTCTTTTAATTCGCTCGGACTGTTTGAGCGTGCCCTTCTCCCTCCGCAGGTCCAAGGGCTCCACGTTCGTGGAGACTTCAAACGCCTCCACTGGCGTGCTTCGGAGAGTCCCTGTTACCAGCCTCAGTGCGCTGTTCTGTACCCGGTCTCGCTTCGCCAGCGACTTCATGCTGGCCATCGACTGCAAAGCCATGCTGTAATCAGCCACCGGCCTCACATATCCCAGGTACAAGTTCCTGAGGAGCCCGGCAGATGCCCCCCACCGAGAGCTCCCGAGCCGCTTCAGCAGGGTGAGACGTTTTGTCATTTTCTGGGCGACCTCGTCAATGTGCGCAGACAGTGTCAGTTGTGAATCAAGCTTAACTCCCAGGTACTTTGGAGCAGATGAACGCAAGAGGGGAACCCTGCCGATGGACAAGCTAACATCCCGCCTCCTGTCGGGCGTGCTAAGGGTAAACAACTGGTACACTGTCTTGTCAATGTTGATCACCATTTTCCAGAGGTTAGCGTGGCAAGCCACTGCAGAAAGTGTTTTCTGCAGCCGGCTCGGCAAGGGTGCGACCCCCTTCCCCGTTGTCCAAATGGCGATGTCGCCGGCAAAGAGAGCTGCTTATGTCGTCATGGATGGCTTGAGGTCTGCCAGGAAGGCCAAGAACTTCCTCAACTATACGCTCTCCAGAGATACTTCCTCTGAACCTGGTTTTGATGGTTCGATTGGACAGGAAGCTCTTTGCCCAGCTGTATAGTTTGTCTCGAACCTCAAGTCTCTGAAGCTTCAAGAGCAGACCAGATCTCCATACCCTGTCGTAAGCCTCTCGGAGGTCGATAAACACAGAGAGCGTGTTTTGCCGGTCGCTTATGCCATTGATTACGTCCGTGGTCAAGCGGATCAGTTGGTCGCACGCCTGTTTCCCCTTTCGAAAACCAGCCTGAAGATTCCCTAGCCGCCCTTTGGCCTCAAAGAGGCTAACAATTCTGTTGTTCACCATACGCACAGCCACCTTTGCGAGGTTGGTGAGCAGCGAGATTGGGCGATAGCTTGCCGCCTCAGCCGGGTCCTCGCCGCTCTTCAAGACGGGTACCACTGAGGCTTTCTTCCAACTGATAGGGAGCCACCCCTCCTCCCATGTTTTGTTGACGAGTAGCAACAGACACCGTTGACCCAGTGGGGACAACTGTTTTATCATTTCATTGCTGATTTGGTCGTCCCCGGGTGCTTTTCCTACTTACAGCCCTGGATGGCTCGGTCGAGCTCCCCAGCGGTGAACGCCTCCGAGCATTCCCCAGGACTCTCTCTCCTCTGGCGCTCCTCCTCCCGACTTTCCATACTGCCCTGTCCAGCTGCGTTGTTTTTTTGGGCCTTGCTGATGCGAGCGTAATGTTTGGTGAGCTGTTCGGCTCGAGCCATGTTAGTTGTAGCAAGTCCACCAGCCGTCCGGATCGGCTCCAGGGCAACGGGGGTCTGGACCCCGTTAAGGCGGTGGAGGAGCATCTACGCTTTCCCACCCTGTTGGCAACAGAGGCTCCCACACAAGGACTTCCATTTCCATCGTTTGGTCTGCTTGGATAGCAGTCTGAGCCGGGCGGATAGACGGTTGTAGTTTCTCTTGTTCGCCACGCTCAGGTGAGCAGTGCGCCGAGCTTTGCATCTCTGCCGAACCAAGGCTTCGAGCTCCCTGGTCTAATGGGGCCTGTATCTCCGCACTCTGCCCCTAGGTATGCCATGGCGCGCTGCACGGAGTATGGCTTTGGCAGAGCAGCGCAGGAGTCCTCTATTCCCATGCTCTGGAAGTCTCTTCCAGCCAGTTCCCGGTCAAGGGCGGTCCGGAAGAGGTCCCCGTTCGCTTTTCGGTAGTTCCAATATCCCCGTTTCTTGACTCTCTTCTGGGGACTAACATGGATGCGGATCAAGGTGATCGCTGCCGATATCTTCGAGCACCTGGAACTTCACCGCCGGCTCCAGATCCGCGGGGACTTGAGTCTGGTCTGGGCGGCTCATCCCCCCATACCCCCGGTGAAGGAGGGTGGGAGGTGAGCTCGCATTTTGAAGCCATATCAAAGTGGAAGTCTGAAGCAGGTCTACCACGTACTTGCCACTTTGGTTATTATCCACTGCAGGGTAGCCCATAGCCTCACTACGCTCACTGAGGTCACCACCAAGTAAGTATGTCCGTCTCGGAGGAATCCATCCAGGTCCAGCTGTGGATCACTACCTGGCGGGAAGTACGCGTTGCTAAGGGTGAAGCGGCGCTCCCCATACCACACTTTGGTTGTTAAGACGTCGACATTCTGACAACTGGTGTCAATTCTGGATGCTGTGAGATCCCGCCGTACAAGGGTTGCCAAGCCCAGGCATTTGTCACAGCCACAAGTGAGGTAGCGATAGCCAGAGATATAGGGGAGCTCACCGTCACCCCGCAGCGTCTCCTGCAGGAATGTTACATGGATCTTTTGGTCTCGAAGGAGCTTGGACAGTTCTAGAGACTTGAGCCGGAGCCCACAGACGTTAAGCTGAAGTACTCTAAAGTCTTCTGGGGGAGCGCCCGTCCCTGGGCTCCCCTTCTTCCTCGATTGGTTTTTGCCAGCGCCGTCCGGTTGAGAGCCTACATTCACACTCGCATTCACACTCTCGGACTCACAGTCACCAGTAGCCGATTTGCCTGAGGAGGCCTGGTGACCGCCACCTCCTGCACGGTGCATATGTGTGGGGTGCACTGCCCAACGTATATTCGTACTTTTTGACTTCATGATTAGGGGGAGTTTTGTCCCGGCTTCTCCCAATCCTCAGAGAACAAGGATAGCAGTGCTTGCCCTGTTCACTGGACTTCGTCACGAAGCATCGGCCGGTCCCGGCCCGGCGCACCCCGAGCCCCACCTCTCACCCGGCTCGGGGTGAGGCGAGGAGGGTGGCGTCAGGAACCCGCCCGTCCAGGCAGCAGCTTACACCCCGAAAAGATTGCAATATCGGTCTCCTACGAACTCTACCGGGGCGGAGGCCCTGTGTGAGATAACCCGCTCACCGGGCGACCCACTCTTATCAGCTCGTCCTGGGCCCAGCACAAGGAATGCCATGTGAAGGAAAGAGTCGGGGCTAGGCCATAGATAGAGAACCCATCGACCATGGTCTACAACGGTAGCGCAGATCGAAATCCTTACTACTCTTACACCTTCTCACGACGACTTCAGCGGGCAAACCCCGGAGGAGCTACCAGGAGAGTCGTCGAAGCAACTGGTGGAAACGCTAGTGTAAAACATCAGAATTATTACTGTCCGATATTCTCATATGATAGCATTGTGACAAACAGCGACGACCTGCCATTTATAGTAACATCTTTTGATATCTGATAATTATGCGCACAAATCATTATCTTTTTTTTTTCTTCCAGTAACAAAAGAAACTAAAAAGAAACCAAAAAACTAGCAAATTGCAAGGCCCCTTTGTCGGTTTGTGCAGCTAAATAACATTCCGTCTGCCTGTCACCTTTCCCCGTGTTATCAGCGGAACTGGATATTAGCCAAAGCCTTTCACTTATGCCGTCCTGTCTACGCGCGTTTCGGCGGAGAAATTTTGCCCCTCGCACGAACTCATAGAGTCCTGTGTTAAATTTGTGCCAGTGGATCGATAGGTGTTATCTGATTTACCATCAACCATTTCTGAAGAGATAAGCCAGAGTGTACTCAAACTGCTTCGACTATCATTATTTTCTCGAATTTTTTTCCCTTTCTTTTCTCGTAAAGTGGCCATTACTGGCCATACATACCAGATCTAGTGATTGGACCTAAGCCAGAAGTTCACTATGATCTGAAAATTCCTTTGATCTCTCAGTGCCAAAAAAAAAAACAGAAAGAATATTTATATAGGCAGGGAACTTTTGCGTCCAGATCACTATCTCATTGGAACAAAGTACAAAAGAATTTTTGAGAAGCAAGTATTGTAATCCAAATGATTTCAGGAATGTGTCGAAACAAATCTGCTGAAACAATGTTTCAGATAATCTTGACAGCCTCAGGATGAAACCTCTTAATACTAAACATCGAAACAAAAGTAAACGAGTGTAAGTGAAGGATAAGCATGAATGTCTGTTACGTTACAGCCTTTGCATTCTTTCTATTTTCCTCTTGCTTAGAGTGTTCGGGACCTGTTCTGCGATCGTATGCTCTGAAAAAAGCAGATTATTCTTACTCTTCTTATTACTATCGTGTTACTCGCTCATAATAATTCATCAAACAATCAACATACATAGGAACTGATTATACATCATTGTTATTAATTAACTGTTTTTAACTTCTTTATAAGAGTAATCTGTCAGTTCCTGCGCAGGTTTTCATTCTCTCTCTCTCTCTCTCTCTCTCTCTCTCTCTCTCTCTCTCTCTCTCTCTCTCTGACGCCAGTGGATCTTTCCCTTCTATCGTGTTTCTCCAAGCAAACAACTGATTGATGATAAGGCAGTAAAACGCTGGTATGTATCAGAAATTATGTTAACTTTAAATTCTTTTATCATTAACCGCTGGTCAGAAAATGAAAATCGTCATTAATACTTAAAAAGCTTGGTCTTTTTGTTTTTCGTTTAACACATGTTGATTGTTTTTGTCATCGCATTAAAGAATTAATACTATGAAAGGAATGCCATAAGAGATGTCAAAGACATACATGGTGCTAGGCTTTAAACCAGTTCAATGCTTCTCAAGTCATCCTTCCCTCTCCTTTCTCCATACGGTCGAACCAAACACACACACACACACAGATAGAGGTGAGAGACAGAAACAAGACTGACATCACTATTTACTCATTTATTTGATGTTTTTTAACGAACGTACAAACACACAAACAAGAAACTATAAAATCGAATAAATCAACCCACAAACAAAAACCACAGTATAGATCGCCCACTCTTCTCCGCCCCTCTTCCTCCACTTTTCGATAACTGACTGTTTCGTGAGCTCTTAGTACATCACGAGTTCTTCATCCTCAGTTTACCATTTCACCTGAGCCAGCAACATCAGGACGGGCTAAACTGGAGAACTATAGAGCTCACTATGTCCACTCAGGGAACCGCTGCTATAAAATATCGCTGACGCAGTAGATTAAACTGGAAGGCACGATAAGGATTTTGGCAACGGAGCAGAAAGGGAAAATGTCCCCCCCCCCCCCCCTCTCCTCACACCCTTCAATCCCCTCTCCCTCGCTCCTTCCTTGCTGCCTTCACATTATCTGTATTCTCTGAAAATAACAGCTGGTGTTCAATGACAACTGAACATTGCACCCTTTTGATCCCACACTACGTAAACCACTACCTGACTATGGAGTTCTGAATGCTTTGACAATTATGGCAAATTCCACGCTTTATATGAGGCGCTTAGACGTTCGATGAAAGAAATGTGTCAAGAGTGACATTCGACTGATTAAGAAATGACATGGAAAACAATTAATGCAGCCCAATCGCATTCACTCTCTCTACTTTTAAGGCTGGTCGCTGAAGTTGTGGCTCAAAATCGCCGGATTAGCATTAACTTGCTCGAGCCTGTGCTGTTTACTACGCTTATCAGAATTTCATATTCCACATCTGCTCTGACAGCATATTGGACCGTAACTGCCATTTCAAATACTTGACTATCGTTGTAGAAACGGGTCTTCCCATCTTTCGTCCTTATCATTCTGAACATACTAGGTGACGGCGACTCGCACAAATGATAGCCAAAGAACTACATAAATTGCCTTTTCCCCTCTCTACCATTATAGCTGGCAAATTCTGTATGGAGTAGGAGCTCGATTCCCATTTGCACGTATCGGTGGAATAATGAAGAGTAACCCAGGTCTTCAAAGTTTGTATACTTTACTTATAATATCACTATCAGAGTTTCATAGTATGAAAAATTCAACAGTTTACGTTGACAAGGGAATAGTGCCAAATAGTTTTCCTCTTACTGTTAAGGTCTCATAAGTATTAGCAAAGTGCCATACAGAAACCAGCCTGTTATCACTATGAAAACCAGAACAAAGTATGTGCCATCGTAATATTTGAGACATCTTGACAATAAGGCAGATTCATAAGTTTGGCAGCTGCCATGTTTGAAAAACCTTTTCGTCGCTGTACATTCTTCTCACACATTCTGCACTTAATTTTGTATACAGCACAAAAGCATCAATTTTATGTTATAACTTCATAATAAATAGCCTTTAACTGCCATGTCATTGATTTTTTTTTTTTTTAAGAAGAAATAAAATCACCATTCAGCTGTATCGCGCACTGTCCACCAAGTGCCGTAATTGAAGGCTGCGTTCCGGTTCCACAAACATGACAAAACCGATCTTCAAATTTTATTGTCGCTTCATACACTCCTACTGTGACGGCTTCCGTGCTGATCGGAGATAAAAATTCGAGGACTGATTTGTATATGATCAATACATATCGATTTCTGGGCCGAGTTCACCTAAGGGACCGGTGCTATCTGGATCTACCGAGGCTTCAGGTACAAGCTTTGGCACTGTTCAATCACCTACCCATTGTACCGGCATTCCTTGCATATATAATGAGAACGGCCTGTTCACGGCAGGCCAACAGCTTAAGTTTCCCTCCTATCAATTTACAATTCCCGGGGCTTTAAGTTCCAATTTATAACCGACGTCCGTTGTACACAGGATAGGTGAGATAGGACACTTGTTTCACCTTGTCGTGGTATTACTCATTGAAGGAGAGGGCTGAGAGGGGGTTTTACATTATGTTCGGACTCAATATTATTTCATTTTTCTGTTAACGCAAATAGTCTAAGGGGGAAATGTAATGCAAACAAGCGGAATCTGGTAGAGGTTGCAGGATCACACAGTAGCAATTTACAAAGGCCGATATAGAAACAATATTACAAGTCGATGGAATCTGACAATAATTAGTCATATTAATGAGTCAAGTTAACATCAGCTTGAGGTTTTGTGTCCTGAGGGCCTCTGACATCTGATCTTGTTACAGGAATGGCATGAAGAACAAAGAGGAAGAAGACAGTTCTACACCGCAGAAAATTCAGAGGTTAGCTTTCTTGATCTTGACAAAATTGTCAGTTATATTAATATCACCTCCTGATCAGCCCATGCATGTACAACGACTCAGACATTAAAAGGTTCTGGAAAATAAATTCTTGAAATCAAAGAAGTCTTTGCTATCTAATTTCTCATCCTGGAATGCAATCCGTACAATACCTTTCCTTGTCAAAAAAAAAATTCGTTTCGCACGATAACCTTGCAAGTAGAATTCGTTTCATTCGAATTTCATACCCATGTGAAGGACTTCCAAAGTCTTCACTTTGTGCAAGTCCCTGTTAAATAATTGAGAAGCTATGTAAATGAAACCGATGTCAAAGAACTCAAATTACTGAAAGTATTAAGTAACATAGGATCAAAAGCTTGATCACAGCTGCCATGCCACGCATCCACTTCCCAGTATACAGTCTGACGAAAGTGCGATCACACAAAATCAGTTTCTCGTTTCATGTAGTGATGTTAGTTAACTTGGTAAAACTAATGTACAAATCTGGCCTCTGGCTATCAGTGGTTGTTGGATCCATTGCGTATAACTACACTATCATAAGATTTTTCAGAAGTTACTACGCCGTCCCTCGAAATGTATAAATAAACAATATTGTTACACAAGAAAGCCAAGTATTCTATAAATGCAATACCACTACTTAATGTACTTAATGTATAGCCTGAAAGTATAAAAATATCGGACTGCCACCAGGATTCAACTTCTGAAAAGTAAGGATCGTGGCCTGGCGAGGGATAGAGACAATTTTGGGGACAAAAGGGGAAAGGGGTGGGAGAAGGGGAATCAATAGCCCATGTCAGCAAAAATGGGTCCAAGATTTATGAGGGTCCCAACAATTCGGCAGATCGGTGATATTATAAATAAGGTCTCTACGTCAACTGAAGGGACACCGTAACCTGAACAGAGCCTTTCGGCCTCATTTTTCTTGTTCTGATCGTGCACGCGTGCGTGAGTGTGTGCGTATGTGTGTATGTTTGTGTCTTCGAGTATGTATGATAGTGTGGTCGGACTGGCCACATCTTATCCCTATACTGACAACACATTCAAGAGCTCTGTGGTTTGGATATTAGACAATTCCATTTGACAGTTTTATAGAAGGGGCGGCGGATTTGTCAAAATCGATGTGTTTTCAGGTACTTTTTACTATCATTACTTTACTAGTTTTCCATATTATGACAAGCCTGTGAAGAATTTAGTAGCGAACATATGTAAAAGATAAACAATATTCAATGAGTGTTGCAAGTACAATTTCACAGTGAAGAGCTAAAAGAATTAAAATAATAATAATAGTAATAACAACAATAACGGCACACATTTTCTGTCGGCACAAATAGTGTGTCAAACTCATGACAATTTATGACTGCTCTAGTGAACTGCAAAGGACGACATTTTTAAATCTTTAATGTAATAGCCTATCTCTTCAGCTGTGAAGATATTTCATGGATTAAAGAGCGCAAAGGCGGTTGTTTGAAGGAACTGGACAGGTTAAATAGAAAACAGAATCGTAAGACTTGAGTTTCAGCATGTACTTCAATACAGTGTAAAATCAGTTATGGATTCATTACTACAATGGAAAAATACAAATAAAAATCTACAGCTATTCACTGGACAAACATGCTTTATTAAACAGAAGATGATGGTGACGGTAGTTTATACATTTGCACTAGTAAATCCTCGTTAATTTTCAGTTCATTAACTTTGAAATCCGAGCTCATGGAGAAATGAGTCGACCTATCTATTAAGCTTACTACTGAAAAACAAAAGAGTCACTAACTGACATTCTTTTATAAAATTTCGACATAACTTAATTCATTCGATTTGATCTGGGTGATGAAAACATTATTGAACTATGGTAGGCATTACAGTCTACGGTAAATATCAATCAATGATCGGCACAGTGGGAGTGGCGCTGGCATGTCCGAGCCTGCGCCATACCTCGTACGTTCTTGTGACAGTCAACAGGCGACCGGCTGGCGAACTGTTACGTCATAAACACTTAGATAATTTAACAGGGGCACAATCATAGGCTTATATTAAACAGGCTTACAAGGATCGCAGAATGAGAGGGAAGGAAAGGGTGGGGATGGGCGGGGGGGGGGGGGGGAGAGGTGATTTGCTAAAGGGGAGAGGAAGGAACGGCAAAGCTGAAAGGGGAGGGGGGGGGGGGAGATAGGTCCGATCTGAAACGTTAGAAACAAAATGGGAGATCAATGATTTGTACATGTACTGTACTGCCTGAGATCACAGTGTGCACCGGTTACATTGAGGAGCTCGTGATACCCTACAATATCAGTGCTAAGGTTAAGTGCAGTAACCACTCTATAAGGACCATGAAAATTTTTTAAAAAAATTATATCTTTCCGAAACATTGCCAGAATTAAAAAAAAAAAAAAAAAGAAATATACAAGCATGCAGATAGGTGTCGCGAGCTATATTCCCAACAGATATTTTCAGATATCTGGTGCTTGACATGGAATCAGTTAGCTGTATAAATTAATAATAATTACAGTGTTCTTAATAAATTGCCATGTCTTCAACTTCAAACAGCCAGCTTCAAAAAAAGATATGGCTGTTCTTCCACTACCTATCCTTGCCATCCCATCCTGAAAATATCTCCTCTAACTTCTCCAGTCACATGGATAGTAAATGCAGAAAAAATAAGCTGGCGGCAACGGATGAGGGGGGGGGGGGGGGGGCAGTGGCCTGAAGAGGGAGAGAGGGTTTTTTCTTCCCTTTTCTCTCTAACAACGTATCATCTCGAAGATGACTGCACTGCGCCAACCGCAGCGTATGTGACATCCAGGAGTGAATGTGTGCAGTCAACTTTCTCAACACTTCAATCGCTATAGGCTACTCCGGGTTCTCAAACGGTTACCAAAATAAAGTTGAATAATATTCATATAATAATCTAATATCACAATATGACAAACGTATATACTACTATAAGCCTACGTTTATGATTATCAAGTAGGTAAAGGGTAATCGGTGCTTATCAGAGTCACACATGCATTATGTTCGTATAAAACAGTTTGCATGTTCAAATTAAAAGGTCAGGAGGGAGGAAGGGAAGGGGAACAATCTGAATGTGAAACAGAACTTCAGAAATCTATTCTATATGACAATCATAAGCCTGTAATCAGTTAACAGAATGCAAGTGTGCAAGAAGAATAAAACAATGAAAACTGGAGAGGAAAGGAGGGGGCGGGGGGGGGGGGTGGGGGTATGAGAAATGTCTTATGCAAAGAAATGAAGCACGAATATAATCTTAGTATTTTGATTATTGAACTCTGTTCAAAGAAAAGTGACAGATGTATTAAAGCGCTTTTTTTTAAAAACTAGAATGCCAAATTTTAAGCGATTTCGACGGGATTTTTTGAAGCATGGGCTAATTACATAGATAATGATAAGTCAACCTATTATAATACTTCTATACTTAAATCTGACTCCGTCGTATTAATAATCTACATAACTAAATGACAAAGCATTCGGTTATACAAAAACCATGTTTAACATTGATCTACCCACAAAAATTCTTCTCACCAAAACAGGACAGGCACTTAAGGCCGAGATACCGCTACTTTCTTAGGCCTGCAAGACTACACACATTTTATAATAAAATAAAATTAATAATAATAAAAACAAGTGAGCTATATTTGCTGCATTTGTGCGAGAGCCGGTTACAGAGGAACTTTGAACTGATTTTGATATCGTTTAGTTAACGCCAGAGAAAGAATGAGAGGAAGAGACAGGCGGGGATCGGGGGAACGGCGAGGACAGAGGAGAAAAAGAGAGGGGGAGAACAAGAGATAAACAAAAAAGCGTGAGAGAGAGTGAGGGGGGGGGGCGCAGTGAAAGGGGTTATTCCTTTTTATCTTTTATTCTTTTCTTTGCTGCTTTCTCTGGTCGTGGTAGAAAGACAGAGAAAATGAATCTGATATCGGTATTCACACGCGCACATGACATGTCTAAAGAAAAAGCTGCCATTCGTCCTCTCTCCAAAATACCTCTATAATATGTTCATGACTAGATACATATAATAATTTCTTATTAGGCAATATTCTCCATGATAATCCACTTAATATTTTTGTTATCTCAAATTGATACAACACGAAACTCATTTTCTTTATCGCATAATTGGTTCTGTTCAGCTTTGCTGCAACCCCCCCCCCCTCCCCCCTCTTACCTACCTCTTCGCCCCTCCCCTCACCAGAGAAAAGAACCCCTTTCTCCGCTCTTCAAAACGATCTAAGCTCTGCTGAGCCGAGCAGATAAAAAACATGGGTAAGGACAACAAGAGGTCTGAGGGCGGTTTCATACCCTATGGGACGTTGACAATATCCACATGTAGATCAAACGTTACCTTGCCTGTTGGGCACTCCCCCTCATACTACTTGCCGATCGCTCGCCTCCGAATAATCGGACATTAATACGTTGCTCCCAGTAAGCTGTTTTCTTTGGCAGTCGGCCCACACTGCCCTTTCCAAAACCGGTAGGTCAATTGGGGGGGGGGGGGGGGGGGGGGGGGGGGGGGGGGGGGGGGGG
>JBCEWB010127401.1:0-11334 GCA_039654565.1 Peronia peronii | reverse complement strand
ATACAATATTGCTTTTAGTAACTTTTACGCAAAGGCCGCACAAATTATCTACTTTCGTTTACGATATTGCAACTTCCAGCTTTGGGGTTGTATTGTGATGGGATCAAAATCGTCCACTCGAAAACAGAAGTTTAACTTATTTTTACATCAAATGCTAGGTAAAAGGCTCAATTTTGTGAGCAATGAAAAAAATTATGTGAGCTCCCATTCAGTTTTGATATACAAGGCTGTAAAACTTAGCCTTCGTTTCCCTATATAAAAACTCTAGACATTCACTGACTGTAAAGAAAAAAGGCTGCAATCAAAAGTGCGTTCAATTCCACACAAAATGATACCAAACTTATAGCAATTGGTCAAAAATAACAAAAGTTATTAAAAAATTATTGCACTGACCCTCCGCTGCTGGGTCCCCGACGCAACCCAAAAATCGGCCACAGCGACAGCGCTCGGCGATCTCTAGATCTAGATCTAAATCGAGATCTAGATCTACTGCGCTGGGTTATCCACAAACAATAAATCTAACTTTTTAAGTCCTTCACTTCTTTGTCCCAACTTTCATCTTATCTCCTACACTGTGGGAGAAATCTTTAGTGCTTAGGTGTTCTAAATCGAACATTTCGTCCTGACTCCGGAACTGTAGGAAACAGTTTAGTGCTTTAGTATTCTAAGTCCATTGACCACACTGGGATATGCTTTGATGATGCTAGTCCAGATCACTGCTGCAGTACTTCTTTTTGTAAGAAAAAAATGACGCAGGATACAAATGGTAGAAAAAAATATTCTAGAGAGGAAATTATAAAGGGTATGATATTTACAAAGTCATAGTAATTGCGTTTTGATTGTTAGAGCTTTTGCCGCTTGTACCATCCGCCATTTTGAACTTCGCACGGAGAAGAAAAAGTCATGATACTATTGGCTGAACACATAGAACAAGATAGCACTGAATTCATGAGGCCTGATCAGAGATAGAACAAACGTGGATTTTTTAAAGCTCTAGTCTTAATGGGTGATTTGGATATAGACGAAGAAACCACCAAAAATATGTAAAATTACCTGGACATAGAACAAGATAATTCTGTCAGACAAAGAAATTGGGCGATGAATCACAATAAAAGTGACTTTCAGGCAAAGATTTATTGTCCATTGTATCAACGGTATCAATATCTCATATTTGGTGAAAAATGGAGATAGAACAAGATAGCACTGAGCTCGCGATTTGTGTATTTTTAATTTAAGAAAAAGAATTTAAAAAGATTTACAAGTTAGTTAAGACATGTAGTATCATTGTCTTCCCTAGTACTGTATATTATATCTGAATATAATATCCACCCCATTATACATCAGTGCTTTTGTAACTGGCTTCTCACTTTTTTTATTAAACATTTTTTGTACACTCCTCTCCCAGCAGACAGCCCCAGGGATAAATTGATTGTATAAAAGCTCTGGCGTTTGATTACTTGATTAGTTTAACAGCAATAGTTTATAGTATTTCTCAAGGGAGAGGAATTTCAGAGACTGGTTGAAGTAAGGTGTATGTATGATCTTTCATGTAAGTGCGTATGTCTGTGCATGCACGTATTCATGTATACTTCTTTGTAATGAGGGGTGGGGGATGGGAGTGAAAAATTGAAGTCATCTATCTCCATTTTTAATTATAGGCTATTTTTAAATCAAGATGATTTATAGATTATTTGATCATGTAATGTCATTGTTTTCTCAAAAAAAATTGTTATCACTTGTCAAGCATATAAGCATGTTCTGTACATGCAGCATAGCCTGTTATTTATCAAGCATTAAGGAGTTAGGACAGTCTGGTGTGTGGTCTGGAAAACCATCAGAGACTTGGCAAGCTGATTTCTCTATCATCCTCCTTGTGTTCATCTCAACCGCTGCTCGTGCTCTGTATTACATTCTTCCCATCTTTTCATGTAGTTTATACAGCACTGGTCACTCCACTCAACATACTGACAATGTCAAGGCACATAAACGCACATTCATTTTAATCCCATATATGTACTCTCAATATGTCCATATTTCTTAATCATATATCAATACAAAGATTTTATCATACAGTTCATGTCTCTGGCCCATGCAGGACTCATGTTAGTTCCCAAATCTAACTCTTCTTTGTTTAGATCCATGTGAAGCTATTTTTTATTTGTGTGATATATGTTGCACGGCTGGCTAAAATGGTCTGCTGTCAGATTTTTCATGTATGGGGAGTGAGTATACTTTCTTTGGTGGAAATACCATTCAGTTTTATGACTCTTCTGGGCCAAGATATTTATGTTCAAAGTTAATTTCAGTGTCCCCTTGGTCAGTGAAATTAGATTTTCTCAATGAATCCCTCTGACATTGATATTTTGAAGCCATTCACGTAACTTATTAACTGGTCTGTGTGGTTTGAAAATATGACACAAGTCATGGTTAGATAGAGATAAGGAACATTGGTCAGGGAATTGAGACCTGACATTCTATGCTTAAGAATTCAACTCCAGCATAGTTACACATGACACCATAAGTTGCACAGAAGTGAAGAAACCATGATGCTATCTGGAATACACTACTGTGTAAAAATTTGCCAAGTATTCTAGATCATGCTTATTGTGAAATGAGGCACTTGAGCAGTGTAACAAATGAGAACTAGGTTGTGTTTGTTCCGTAAGTGAAGATATATATATATATATATTTATATGCATGTTCAAAGGTTTTGAGGGAATTGATTGTCAAATTTCAATGTGCAACAGGTTCTGTTATGATTTTACTGTGTCACTGATGTAAAAAGATGGGTGATGCAAGTCAACAGATTCAGCAAGAGGATAAGGTTTGGGTGGAATGATTTTTAAGTTTTTAAATTTGAAACAGGCACCAGGATGGTATCACAGTTGTGCTGATGTTGAAACTTGACATTCAGTCAGAGAATAAAGTTTGCATGGAATGATTTTTTCAAGTTAAACTTTGAAACAGACACCATGATGGTATCACAATGGTCCTGACGTTGAAACTATTAGGTGATGCTGTGGAACAGATTGTGTCAGTTGTTTCTTTATGTCATTCACACAGACAAGCAATGGCCTCCTCTCACCTGACTGGGTACAGCACCAAGGCTACCATTTCCCATTCACTAAAACAGTTCGTAATACCCATCTCTCCTTAGAGTGGCTCCCAACATCTCATTAACTCCTTACACACACTTTTCTCCCACTTGGTTTGACAGCAGCTTTTCACACACAAACTTTTAACCTAATTTCTCAATTCCCAGAGAATATGGCAGTGGTTATCTAGTACTATGTCTGTGCTAGGCCTTTTTCGCATTTCTCAAACAGTTCAGTGAAATTAACTCTATGGACTACAGAAAATGAGATTTTCCAATACATGTAATGACATTTTAAAAATTTATTTCAAAATTTGCTAACCTCTCTTTTCTTTTTTACTTTATGTGTTTTTTTTTTGTTTGTTTGTCTTTTTTTTTCTTCCCCAAAAGTCAAACTTCCTTTTCTTTATCATGGTAGTTTTACTGGCTTCTACAAAGAAAAACTTTTTCCTTCTTGGGAGCTGTAATTTTGATCCTTTTTTTTTTTTTGACAGTTCTTATGTGAAGTGTTTGCTGTTGTAAAAAAAAAAAAAAATTTAGAGTGGATAATATAATATAATATATATTGTAGCATTTGTTGGCAGCAGTAAAATCACAGTGGAAGAAATGACATGTTGGGCTGAAGATTTTGTAATGCACACTATGCCTTGACCAAATAAGTTAAGATCTGTATTGTGAAACAATATGCCGCTGGTTAAAAGACAGCTTTGAACAAGAAGTCAGAAAATTATAACAGCTGATATAATTTTTAGAAAGTTAAAAAAAAAATCACATTTCCGACCTCTGGTAGGAAATGGTCTATCATCGTCAAGATGGGCCAGAATATTTATTAAATTCAACTGTTTGTTGTTTTGCATGTGAATTGTTTAGAATTCGTGGGATGGGGGAAGTGTTTCATCGCCTTTTGTCTGTCAATTAGGAGTAACTAACTCATTTCTGATAATATGACTATTCATGTGCCTTTTCATGTAGAACTGTTCTTTTCTCAAGTTATTAGGTTGTCAGATGTATTATGTAGTTGTCAGTATGTTTTTTACATAGGATTTACACTCTGGCAGAACAGTATTTTTGTCATGTGTCACTCATCTTCTCTTTTTGCCATTTGTGTGCTGTGACTAAGAATGGACTGTGGTTGAAGAACTATTTCTCTTTATAGTGCACTTCTTCCGTACAATCACTTTGAAACTAACCAAGGACCATCTAATTATAATGTCTTTTTTCATATTGTCCCTCTGATTTAGTAGCAAAATTGCAGAACAATTTGACTATCATAATAAGAAATGTAAAATCACGATCGATTCTTTATGTGTAGATGCCCAGCTGACTTGTAGGCACATGCAATAGGAATTCTCTTTCATCCAATGCAAGTAGTAATGCAAATACGTGAAGCTGCCAAACAGAGAACACTTACATGAAACCGCACTAATCTTAGTCTGAGCTCTACTGGTTTTTTCATGAATCCACTATAATGTGCCTGAGCACTACTTTTTTTTATCATGAATCCGCAGTAGTCTAAATCTGAGGGCTACATTTTTAAAAAAAATTCTTGGAGATTCTTGAAAACAAATTATGCCATTACGGTGTCTGCTATTCATCAGTTACAATCTGTAATGTTACTGTATCAGTGGTGAAGTCCATAGTGTAGCAATTGTTTTATAGATCTAAGCATAGTACTCTACAATTGTGCCCTTTATCCATAGAACTGAGCACACTAAAAAAAATGTTCTTGTTCTTTTTCCTTTCAGTAATTGGCTTCTGGTAATGGAAAAAAAACATACTACACTTAACCCCAAGGAAATACGTCTTGCGCCCAGGGCAAATGAGTCAGAAGTCGCACGGGGTGATTTCGAGCCACGGAAATTTGTAACTGTTTTCCAACTCCGGTACCAAATTTCTTTCTTTTTTTTTTTTGCCCCCCAAAATAAAAATATAACCTTTTTTAACCTGAATAAAATAAAATTTTGGTATCTGAGTCGGAGAATAGGTTAAAACGGCCGTAACTGGAGGCCCGCCAGGCGCGACTTCCAACTCATTTGCCCTGGACACAAGACATGTCATTCATAAATTTGTCAACTGAGGAAGAATTTTTTGATCTCCTTTACCTACTTTTTTTTTTTTTTTAATTTCTTTTTCATCTTGGTAACTTTCTTTGCTTTTTGTATAACCAACAAAATCCGTAGAGGGCTTAAATGCACAGCTTGAAGACAAATTTGGGGGATTGTATAAGGATTGAATTTGCACCATGCCATCTCTAGTTGCCATCCCTTTGTTTTTCCTCATTTAAATTCAAGCTCAACGTACATTGTTTTCCACAATTGTGTTCTCCTTATATTTCAACTTGTTGATAAGGCAGGCTTTCTGAGCAGTAACCCTGAAATAGAAATTACTAGTGTACAGTGTAAAGAAGTATAAAAAGTGCAGCATTTTGTTGTTTCCAGTATGAATCTTTAGGAAGAAAAAAAAAACAACACCGCAACATGGATCGCTTACGTATCATAGATGCTCATTCATATACAGTTGGTGAGGAATTTTAAAGCCTATGATTATAATATCAGTTTTAGTGCGGATTTTGAAAGCCTAGAATTATAGTATCTGTTTTTGTGCGGATTTTGAAAGCCTATGATTGTAATATCTGTTTTCGTGCGGATTTTGAAAGCCTATGATTATAATATCTGTTTTAGTGCGGATTTTGAAAGCCTGTGATTGTAATACCTGTTTTGGTGTGGATTTTGAAAGCCTAGAATTATAATATCTGGTTTAGTGCGGATTTTGAAAGCCTATGATTGTAATATCTGTTTTAGTGTGGATTTTGAAAGCCTATGATTATAATATCTGTTTTAGTGCGGATTTTGAAAGCCTATGATTATAATATCAGTGAGGAATTTAAAGCCTAGAATTAAAATATCTGTTTTAGTGAGGAATTTGAAAACCTAGAATTATAATATCTGTTTTAGTGCGGATTTTGAAAGCTTATGATTATAATATCAATGAGGAATTTTAAAGGTTATACTTATAATATCTGTTTTAATGGGGAATTTGAAAACCTGTAATAGTGTTTGTTTTTAATGAAAAAAAATAATAATAAATTTAGAACTTTTCAGTGTGACTACCCAAACCAAAATGATGTATATTTATTCAAGGAAGAGTCCGTGCATCTGGCATTATGTAAAGATAGCAGAATTGTAGCAGAATCTGGTCTGAAAAACTAACAATGAAATTGATAATCACATTTTCTTGCTTTAAGCTTAACATACCAGAAACTTACAACTGTTTTTTATGAAATGCTAGTCGGCTGTTATGCTCCCAAATATAGTATCAGCGAAAATATTTGTGCAAATTCCAGATAACCTGGAACTTAAGTGTAGACTTGTTATCAGGCATTAAGTCATACACCAAATGGCCATCAAAGGAAACCAAAGCTAACATTTCTGTCAAGTCTCTCTTTATCTAAACATAAAATAAGATTGTTTTCCAATTTGGTTATTCCACTGCATATCGTTTGCCTCTCTTTATACAATTTTTGAAAAATTACTTTCAAGACTATTATAGTGTACAGATAACTTGTTTTATAGTCTTTATGTCTAATAGCATGCAAGTATGTAAAAGCTACGAGCATGTACTAAAGTAGTCTACATATGTATAATATACGTTCACTGTGTTCTGGCCTTTTGTGTATGTATCAACATATAATGTCCCTGACCTATCGCTGACATTAAACAATGCTTGCATGAAACTGCTAGCCTTTGTAATAACTTGCTCTTTTGTTTTCATGTGGAATTTTTATATGTTTGCCAGAATTTTTCATGCTTTCAAATGTCTCATGTGTTAAATCATAACTGATTTTTTTCTCTTTCAGCAAAGTGGCTCCCCCACCAGCTCAGGGAATGTAACCCAGCCAGATAAAGGTGAGCAACTATTAAGTGCCTTTGAATTTCAAGATGAAAACACGGACATCTTGACAAAAAATTGCTGCTGTTTTGTTTTTTTTAGTCCTAGCTTTACTAGCTGCTAACTGTGCTGGGGCCCATTTGGTTGGTGTCAGAATCTTGTATAAACAGGGATCTACTTTGTAAATTGTTTTTGATGTTAGGAAATGAAGTCCACACACCAGCTTGCACAATCGTAGAACATTTTTGAAAAGCCAGTGAATACTATAGAGGACTTAAATCCCTATCTATAATGCGCGCTTACATTGTTTCCACAAAGTCTGTATTGCATATACATATTATTTTTCAGCGTGTGTCCACCCATCGTAAGTCTTGTAATATCTGTGAATACCTCTGTCATAGTTGATGTGAGGAAAGCAGTCTCTTCATTTCTTTTTTATGATGTATCAAAGTTTTCAAACTATTTGGTGAGAAGATATTGACATCCCTAAGATATATTAACAAATTTTAGGTTCAAACTCGCTCGTTTTGCTTTTCGTATATCACATTTTAGGAATAAGGCTCAAATCACATAGCTTTATTGAAGGTGTCGGGCATAGATTTACAGTTTGCATTGCTGTATTGTGGAATATTTATGATTAACAAATTTTTAAAAAATATCAGATAATGGCAAATATGGGTGGAATGGAATGGATTATTTTATTGTGCATAGGTCCGTTAAGTTCTGCTATGCATGGATTCATAAGAATGAATTTGCATTGTTATTTGTTTTCTTTCACAGTTTCCTGTGTGATCTGGGAAGGCAATGAGTGTAAGAAGGTGGACCTGACAGCGCTGGACATTGGCTGGGCCATCATTGACAAGGTGGACAGTCTGCCTGAGTCCTCCGACTATTTCTTTATTGGTCTGTTGTTTTCATTCCTGCTTAGCCTGGTAAGTTCCTTTTCTGGTCCCTTCATACACTGATGTTTTTATTATGATAGCATTTATGCCATTCTGTGCTCACAACTACTTATGTGAGCTGGAAGAGTAGGGTGGAGCATTAGCGTTTCATTATAATGGCTTCTAAAAATTGAATTGAAAATTATTCTTTGTTCTAACTTAAGTTTTTGTCACAAATATTAAATTATTTGTGTCTCCTTATCTAATACCATTGCCTGTTGTCTTAAATGCTGTATGTGAGTGCGAGATGAGACAGTCCATAGAGTGCATATTAAAAAAATCCTTTTAAAAAAAAAATTAAAAAAACATATGATGACATGTTAAATTTATCAGAAATAACTTTGGATGGAATAGCCTGCCACAGCAGATTTGTTATGTGTATTTTATTTAAGCATGCAATGTTTACAAGTGATGTACGGGCATTATTATACAGCATCCTGGAGCACAGAGTTTGCTAATAAGGGTTTCAGTCTCAAGAGAGAAGGATCATCTCTGCCTCAAATGTGTGTTCAGTTTGGTGAGCAGAAATTTTGGGGTAGTAATTTGGAAATTCTGCCTGGACAATAGCATTTGTGCCTAGTCTTTATCTGACTTTGAACTGCCAAGGATTCTTTAATGTAGGTGACTTACCCAATGAACTTTTGAAATTATTCATCCTTGTTGGAGAAGGCTAGATGCCATTCTTCCTCACCCAAGAAGCCAGACGACCATTGAGTCAGCAAAAAAAAAAGCGAGCAGTTTCTATTTCGATCTCTCAATAGGGTTTGAACCTGCAACATTTCCACTAAGGAGCAGACACCTAACCCTTCAGCCATAGCGACCCCCCACTACAACTTGTCATGTTTTCACATTCCTCTTCAACATTCTTTTAACCATTTTTGTGCAGGCTTTTATTTGGAAATTCCCCAGGTACCACTTGTGTTCCGAGCATATGCCAACAAGGAAGTTCCAAGCTTTGAGGACTTGCTCTCCTGGTCCTGGTACTTTGCCAAGCTATGTGAGGTCCCAGCATTGAGTCAGTCTTACTCATGGAGGTGAGCACTCATTTGATCTCTGATCTGAAAGTCTCATTCATATCTCTGTTCTTTTGAAGCAGTGGTTAATCCTTTGAACTTGTATTATTTGACCAAAAAGATGGTATTGTTGATATGATGAATAAAGGTTTAACTACCTCTTCCAAGTAATTGTTCAAATAGTCCATGGTAAAAATAGAAATATATCCAAAACTTGCAGTGATTTGATCAGGAAATCAGGGCTTATAAAATGGTTAAAAAAAAAAAGAATCTCACTTCAGGAGTTCCTGAAATGGTCCGCAGTCCATGTCATAGAAATATATGCAAAACTTGTGCTGTTTTTTTTCTGTTGTTTTTGTTTTTGTTAACCAGACAAACACTGCGGATGTAACGCTGAATAAAAATTTTAAGTGCTGACCACAATGGTTCTTCAAATGGTCTTCTCTCCAGATCATATAGTTACTTCCAAAACATACACTGCAATAAGCAACAATTGGCTGAGAAATAAAACTATCATTCTCTCTTTTTCCATATTTCAGACAATACCTGGTGATGGTCAATGGAATCCTCCAGAGATTTTTCCTGAGCCTTATCTTCTTCTTTCTTCTGACAGTGGCAGATCGCACCTTTAAGCAGGTAAGCATCCATTTTCGGCTTATCTTCCCTTGCAATCTTCTGTCACGGCGTCACAGAACCCCCGAAATTGTGACTTTTAGTTTGGGCTGCGGTTTTGTGCTGCAAGGCCATTAATCATCCTCCCCGCCCACCTGTCACGGGCTCAACAGGCAGAACGCCAGCATACCGGCGAATTCTTCCGGTGACTTAGAATTTGACCGACTTTAAAACATCATAACTCGGGTTCTAATTCTCCCCCATCCAGATTTAGTGAATGCATTCAAAAGTTAAGTTCAAGTTCTATAACACTACGAAAATCTGATGTTTCTATGATTGTTTGTGTGATTGTTATAGGTGTTTGAAAACTGTGCATATAAACCTCTAATTAGTTTGGTAATTAATTATATTTCAAATATCCTACACAGTAACTCTTCAGTTTTTATATGATTGTGATCTGCTACTTTTAGACTCTTAATCCTCTAAATTTCATATCCTCGCCACCATTACCTTTAAAGCTATAATGATGTGAATATCACAACCTGTGTTTATCAATACAAAATTTTCTTCAACGGGTCTCATCAAATCGAATAGTATTTGACATCTTCTGCGTGTGCTTGCAATGGAAAAAATTCAGTGGAACTACACAAAGCTATTTTGAATGAACTGTGTAGAACCTGTTGGAGGAAAAATGTGACTCAGAAACAAAGAAATAGGTACCAAAAACCACGTATGTGTGAGACAGTGAAAAAAGGACATTCATTGTGTTTTTACTATTGATATAAGAGAAGGTAAAGATGGAACTTGCTCTAAGTATATATGCCAAAGTTGTCTCTCATCTATTAAAAATACCAAGTGGAGACAAAGCACTGGTGCACTTAAAGCGGCCAAAGAACTAGCTGAACACAGTAAAGTTATCTGGTCTGCTTTTGATAGTTCAAAAACACCTCAAGCCTGTTCCGTGTGACGCATGGTGCACAACTGAGACTAGGATGTGTCACAAGGAAACGGAACACAGTGGAGAATGAAAATATAACAGAGGTGGATGGCGCAGAGAGCCCTGAAGAAATATCGTGTGATAAAACTGGTGGAGAGAATACTATTACTAGTAAATGTTCCAGCCCCTCATACTGTTCTTTTGATCCTGTTGATTATTCAACACCCTCAAACGTTCTGAAGCCTTCAGTGTCCACAAGTGAATGTGCGACATCGCCACACATTAAACAGTTGTACATCTCAACTGATGACAGTCATAACAAAACTAAAGATGGGCCTTTGACAAATGATGAAGAAGAGTTGCTCACTTCTCTCATCAAAAGAAAACTTAAGGCAGATCGCCACCGAAGAATTGTGAGGTGTAAAACAAAGGGACAGCCTCTGGACAGAAAGTCATAGTCCCAGGAAAACATTCAGCTCTTGTGTGCACACCTGTCAAAAGGAAATGATCAAAATTAGACCAATACTACAGACAAAGCATTTCAGGAACATCACAGGAATCGTTGGATGCTCAAATGGCAGCAGAACTCAAAATTGTACCAACAACTCGTCCACAGCAAATTTACAAGACAGCCAGCATAAAGGGGAAAATAAAGATAGCCAAAGACCGAGCTCTAGCTATGAAGGAAGCATTGGGGCTAAGCTGGCACCAAGACAGACTTCTTAGATGTTTTTTAAAGAAAGAAGGAATAGTTATAGAAAGTGTAAGTACAACTAGAAAAATGTCAAAAGAAATAAATGCAGATTTTGTCAGAGTAGACATGAAAGTATTTGAAAATGCAGATTTGAT
>JBCEWB010127390.1:0-11334 GCA_039654565.1 Peronia peronii | reverse complement strand
CTTTTTCCATTTTCAAAAATTTGGCCAAGGGTTGATTTTTCCAGTCTTTGAGTCTCCCCTCCAAATCGTTCCTCCCCCCCCCCCCCCGGCCAATCTCCTTCCTACTGGTGCGGTACCTCACATAGTGGTTTGTGCAAGTCCAAATGACCATAATGATATGATCGTACCAGCTGACTTGTCTCAGTTTAGCGATGAAGAGAATATACGTCAGACAGAGATAAAGAGTCAAATGAAAGAAAGATTTTCAATAAAATGGAAAGAACTGCTACACAATAACACACGCACACACACAAAGAGAGAGAGAGAGAAAGAGAGAGAGAGAGAGGAAAAGTCCACAGTTACAGAGTTAAAGGTTCATGAACATATAACTGGGAGAAAAAGACTTTCACAACATAAAAGTAAGTACAAACTAAAGTAGAACATTGTAACAAGTCAACTAGGGGACGGACCACAGCCAAGAATATTCCTTTTCTTTTTTTTTAATTGATCTCATGGGACGATTAGCCAGATTTCTAGGCACGAAAACACTAGAAGTTTATCAATGATGCAGTTTTAGTTTTTCTTTTTGTTTGTGTATGCATGTGTATATGTGTGCGTGTGTGTTTAACTGTTTGCTATATTTTGTTTGTTTGTTTGTTTGCTGTTGTTGTTGTTGTTATTGTTGTTGTTGTTGTTGTTGTTGTTGTTGTTGTTGTTGTTGTTGTTGCTGTTGTTGTTGTTGTTGTTGTTGTTGGACGAATAGAAGAGGAAAAAGGAAAGAAATTAAGAAAGAGGAAAAGATAATGGTGAGAGTTAAGGAGTGAAGGTGGAATAGATGAATGAACGAAAAGAGATATATCCAGACATGAGGACCAAAAAAAGAAACTTCGCACGCCTCGTAAAGTACCGTATATTCAGACGGATAGGATATCCTGGAGAGGCTGCCGCCAACGGTGTACATGAACCACAGAATGTTAGCACTCAGAACGAGAAAAATGTCAATACTGGACGGCAAACAGAGAAGCCAGGCTTGAGGATTGAGAATTCAATTCTAAGGCTGGAGAGGAAAAACACTTGGGTTATTCTAACCGACTATTCATATCTGGGTTTGGAAAATAATCCTTTTGACTGCATTGATTCCGCTTCCCATCGGACGGCTTGCTTTGATTTTTCCTGCTACTCTTCAGTTCGGAGCTCAAGTTTAAAAGAAGTGAGGTGGGGAAAACTGTATGAATTTAACCTTTTTCGTCTCAAAGAAAGTGCTTAGTTGTCAAGATTTTATGATAACATTGATATTAATTATGTTTAGCAAATGACATTTCACGCTATGTATTTCAGAACACAACCATTTTATGACACTCTGTGTGTGTGTGTGTGTGTGTGTGTGTGTGTGTGTGTGTGTGTGTGAGTGTGTGTGTGTGTATGTGTACTGTCTGGAAAGAAAATTCAACGCCAACTATGATGAATAAGTCTAAGTAAATCAGTCCCTCGACCCCTCTAGGGTTAATTATAAAAAAAAGAGAAAAAAAGTCACCATTTTCTTTTGCGGTTCTTTTTACAGAGATTTTACATGGGAGAGAGGGGACTGTAGAAAGCAGCTCGAGATTGTCATCAGCACAATAAAAGGAGTCTAGGAACCCTCCGGTCTTTTTCCATAAAGATTTTCGGTTAGCGGAAGAAAGGCTAAGTGCACTGTCTATGCTTTCGTTGCATAGTCCTCCTCACACACTTAAACACACACACAAATAACATCCAGGAAATTTTGACTTGGATAGAATCGCATTTGTAGTTGAGTAAATTTCACCTACACCTTGTTGTCTGTTTACCTCTTGGTGAACGAAGTGTCAAAAATGGGTTTGGGATCTCCATCCTTGTTTTTGAAAACAGAAGGTGTAGAGAAGGTATAAGTATAATGCTCATTTCAGTTAAATTCATCCTTTCTATCACATGTATGGATAAAAAGTGATAAAAAAAAAGGGTGTGAAAGAAGAGTCTACTGAGAGATGACATCTAAATTTGGAGGATTACTGTAATTTGTATTGGAATAAGGGAAAAAAATAATGAATTTAAAAACATTTTTCTTCGTCAGGAAAACAACAGTAACAAATTGAGTTGACTCACCAGGAGGATAAAGATGTAAACACTTAGCAACGTCTCAAAGGCGAACAAAAAATATAGCAATGGCAACTGCTGTTTCGGTTGTTTCGGACACAAATCCAAATTAGTCTGAACGAACTGTTAGGTTTTCAGATGTGGTGCTCTTTCTGGTCACACTGACCTCGTAGTAACTGTGATTTGCTGGCTCCGAAATAAAATTATTGCTTTCAAAAACTATTTTAAGAAATGCGTCAACCCTATACAGTTTAAGATCCATGTGTTTAACTCTGAAAACCAAAAGAAAATGTAGAAGTGTTGAAATCTGTATGGTGACATATCATATTCACTTTGAGAAAATGAGTAAATGATAAACCATGAATGTTATGCTTTTCCACTGTTTACAGTGTAAAGCTAAATGAGGGAGATTGTGTTGTGTGGTGGCCTATGGCTGGGCTCTTGCATTCGGGATCACCACCATCTGTAACCTATCTCTTATGCGTGCTGCTCGTGGGGCGCCACAGATGAGGGTGTCTCGCAGTTCCAGGCCTGTCCAGTCTCTGATGTTGTCATCTCATCCCATCCTCTGTCTGCCTCTTCTTCTCCCTCCCTGGACTGTGCCCTGTATGGTCGTCTTGGCAAGGCTTGATGAACGTATGACGTATCCACACCAGTTTAGCTTGCGCGGTTTCGCTGATGTAAGGGGGTCTGGTATGGTCCGATTGCATTTTGGACTCGATTTTGTAACTTCCTCGTTAGTGATGCGATCATGATAGGTCATCCCAAGTAGTTTCCGATTGCATCTCATTTCCAAGGCTCGTATTCTCCTTTCAGTGTCTGCATTCAAGGTCCAAGATCCACAAGCATAGAGGAATATCGATATGACCGAAGAGCGCATCAGCCTGATTTTAGACCTGGCAGCAATCTTTCTATTGCTCCAGATAGTTTTCAGTTTGTTCATTGCGGCTGTGGTCTGGGCTATCCTGAATATTATTTCTGGTTTAGAGCCTTCATCAGACACGATTGATCCTAGATATTTGAAGCGGGATCAAAAGTTCCAAATTCGAATCCTGAAGGGTCCCAATATAATGTCCTTGAAAAAGACAATTTACGCACATTTCTAGTCTCAACCTTTATTAAAATGGGTACTCGGCTATAGACAGAGAATGGTTTTTTAAAGGTTGATAAGGATTTGAGCGCCTAACATGCAGCCGCCTTGTACTCTTCCCAGAAAACTGAGAATGTTCATGAGTGTCTCCATTGGGTCTGTCCAGGTAAATAATAGATTGCAAGGCGCCTAGATCCTATTTTGTATGGGGATAAGTGTTATATAAGTTCTCTCTATCATTATTATTATTATTATTATTATTATTGTTATTATTAACATTATTATTATTATTATATCGGTTCCCTTGACACGTATAGGGTCAAGACCCACTGTGGGTGTGTCTCAAACACTTTGAAGATCTGAAATAGGAGCTAGGATCGAACTGGAACCATATTTATAAATGCTTTTGAAATCGGGGAGTAGTGCTAGGATAGCGCGCCAAGCGGCTCATAATAAATAATAATGTTTGAATCCAGTAAACAGTGTGACATTCTTTCTAACGTTAGCAATGAAAATGTCAGCAAAAAACAGTGGACTGGCATTGTTTCCCTGATGACACTTATTCGTTTGTAAAGAAATGATACGTTAGGCCTAAAGACGATATGAAATGACTACTTCATTACTTCACTGTTTGCCACCTGGAAATTATTTCAGATACAAAGCATAATAAATGATTTCTTCGCTAAATCAGCTCCTTGACACTTTTAAGGTTAGACAGTTCACTGATCAAGACTTTGAAGAAGGCGTCATTGAGATTTATAGAGTTTCAAGAGTCTTGACAATGCTGTCTCTTAGGACTATCTGGACCCTTAGATTCCCTATAGTAATTATTTCATGGCTTATTTCTCAGTAGTGTTTGGGTGGTTAGTCAGGAATCAACGTGTAAAATCTCAGATATTTGGACAGGAAAAGGACTGAAGTTGGTAGTGGCCGATTAAGTGACAGAATGAGCCATCATTGACTCGCTCAAGGGCGATTATTTATCATTGGGAGTAACAGATTTCTTGCCGTTGCTCTATCGTGGAAGAGAGAAGGGGTCATTAAATTGTGATTATTGAGACGGACACCATTATTATGGCTGTTCTGGTCCAAAATGTCAAACTGGTCGGCCAAACAAGTAAATACTCGACCAATAGGCTATCCATCCAGTAGCAACCATTAACAAATAATGTCGGACAAACCCTGAGGGTTTTTCCTCCCCGGTTTGAAAATGCGATCTAAGCAGAGGACAAGGCCAGGACAGGTATTTCTCAAACGCTATGTTTAAACGAATGATGGTCGTATGTACGTGTGTACATATCAGCTGAGCTGACAAAAAATAATCCAGTAAATAAATAAATAAATGAGAAAAAACGATAAATAAAAGAAAAATGAATGAAGAGAAGATGGGAAGAACGAAAGTAAAAAAGCAAGGAAGATAGAAAGGAAGAAAGAAAGAAGTAAAGAAAGAAAGAAAAAAAAAGAATTATATAATTTATTTTTGTCGAATGAAACTTGACGAAAGTGAATAACAAAGTGAAGGCACGTTCACAAACTAGGCGGTTTTTGTTTTGTTTTGTTTTGTTTTTTGCTTGTTTGTCTTTTTTTTTTGTTTGTTTTTGTTTCGTTTTGTTTTGTTTTTGTGTTTTGTTTTTTCTTGTTGTTGTTGTTGTTGTTTTTTGAGGGGGCGGGGGGTTGTTTTTTTATTGCATGATCTACGCCTTTCGTTCAGTGTTGATCCAAGCCTGCATTACACGTCTCTTGACTGATACATGTGATCTTTTTTTTTTTTTTAGATCTCGTTCCAGGACATACACACACCAAACAATTGTGTCAGCTTCATCAGTTAATTGTTCCATGATAATATGAGTGAACTGTACCTGAGTAACACAAGATACCACCGTCACATAAGGTTATTTTAAGTATGCCAATACTGGTTTACAATATCTGTGAAGAACAATGTTAAATTTTTCTGGTTAAAAGATCTCATCGGGTGACTGGAATAAATTATTGCAATTCTTTCTTAAAGGTAAATGTACAGATACTGTCGTTCTACAATAACAGTTTAAGAATACCAAACAAGCTTTTGCAAAGAAAAGTTATTGTTTTAACATTTGTCCAGCATAAAAATAAAGTTCTCTTGTTATAATTCTGAAAACGTTATTGGCAACGTTATCCAATTTCTATTAATAGCAAGCGGGAAAACAATGACATTTTTCAGATACAGACATAGCTCAAAAAATTATAAAACAAATTTCTCTTCTCTGTTCACGAGCTCATCATTGTTCCTGTTCTAACGAATAGGATGTCGCAAGCCGTGTGAAAACAGTAGATGGGCTTTTTTACCGACCATTTACTAACTTGAGTATTTCTATAGAACCTATGGGGAGACTCGGAAATGAGTTCGCTGCTCATGGCATTTCACGTTTTTCTTCTTATATCTAAACAGTTACATTCAGCCTTTGTTGTTAATACCACTTAGCCCTACATATGTCTTGATATCAAGTAAGCAATGACAACATTACTAAATAGCGCTGTCTACCAGAATAAGAATTTGTATGGCTAATACATCTGGTTCCTTTAATAGATGGCATTATCAAGCTTGAAACCCGAATAGGTTAGACTTGTAATAACACACTTCTCGCACTCGGCAACATGTCTGAAGTGGAAGAATTCTGTAACTAGGTATGAGAATAGTATGACTAAGTACAATGTCCATCAATCGACGGACTCAGCCCATTCTACTAGACAAATGGTACTGTATAGTAACACTCATTTATTTTAATTATATCATTACCAGTCTTGTCATTGTCTCTAGTTCCATACTTCTCCTTAGGTCAATGGTTTGGTTTTGCCTCTGCGTGTTGCTATAGAGTCTACGCCCTCTGTTAGAATAAAATGCTCTTTGTCTCATAAAACGTCAATTATACATAATGACAGCATGGCGAGCGACAACACAATCGACATTTATTCCATGGAATAGATACCAAGAAGAAGAGATGCCTTGCAGTCAGTCAGAACGAGTCATAAGTCGCTGGACTCGAGCAAAGAAATCGGGGGTCGAAAGTGATGAAAATAATCTGATGGTTGTTGTTGTTGTTGTTGATGTTGTTGTTGTTGTTGTTGTTGTTGTTGTTGTTGTTGTTGTTTAGCAGCAATTGGAAAAAGAGTAATCTCTGAATAAGAAAATATTGCTCTTATGGACAGATTATAAATAATAAGGATATTGTGATTTAGATTTATTATTTAGATTTATGTGTTAAACTGTTCATTTTTGCCGATTTTTTCCTGATTTAGCCGACGTTCAGAGATCATCTCCTGTCTCTTCAATCTGCAATATCTCTGGCTCAGCTAAGCTAGCTCAAAACTTGTATTCATCACATGAAAGCACATGTATATGAATAAAAGGTTTTACGTTGTAGTTATAAGTCAGTTTTGGTAGAAAAATCGACATACTGACTTATTTTCACTGGCTGCGAGACAGAGGAACAAGGGGAAGCAGAATACAAGTCATTTCTATTCCATTTTTATGTTAAAAGGTTGACCTCACAAATCGTGTTCTTCTCTGCTTGACAGCCGCCATCTGTTCTCGTCGTACCTTCGCACAAAACGTGAACTGCACTCCACTTTTCTAGAGTAATATTAAGAAGTTAAGGGGGAATATAAAGGGGAAAAAATAATATAAGAATTACATATTATAGATTTTCCTTATATTTTTCTCTACATTTAACGGGCGATTTGTTTCTACAGTAAATATCAGCCCTACATTTAGAATGCTGGATAATTTACTGAAATGTCTTTGTTTTGTTTTATTTGTTTGTTTGTTTGATTGACTGATTGACTGATTGATTGATTTCCGATTCAATATTAATTACTGATCTTCACTGAGATGAAAATCATGAACATTTCAGTGAAACATGAGGAAACATAGCTGGCTGTGAAGGGGCACGGTAGCTTTCTGAGGTGGTGAAGACTACCAAAACATTAAACATTTTACATTGTGAGAGGGGTTCTCCTACTCATCCGATTTGCATCGTATTTATCAATCATCCTCTTATTCCAACACTCCCGTTTTTCTTCTTTTTCATCACCCGTCTGCATTCCATATGAATTATCGTTCACCTAGTTTCCACAAGTCTCACAGATCTTCTGGACAGCCAGAAAAGGAGTGGAGGTGGACAAGGGCAAGCGAAGATATAATATAACAGCTGCCCAGAACCCGCTTACCTTAGAAACCAATGTCCAATCTGCACCCAGGATGCGGTTCTTGAGGATTGACCTACACAACCATCAGAGGCGTGTCTCCAACGATTTCCCTCTCACTGATCTTCAGACACGAGCAACCATCATCGATATTAGTTATATTTGTGTGCAGGACCAGACCTGTCTTCTTTGCGCTGCATCCTGCCTATGTACGGGCTGTCGTAAGCCGGGGAAACGCCACCTCTCAATAAGATTGTTTATCTGAGGGATTTGCAACCAGACAAAACCATAAGGATATATAATCCCCTTATGTGATGAAGGTGTTCTCCAAGTTGAAAATGGCAATGTGATGAGCGTGCAAAGGTCCTGAAAAGAGATAAGACTGAGAGGTGGGATAGGTGGATGGATCGACCGAATAGACGGACGGATGGATGGATGGAGGGAGGGAGGGAGGGAGGGAGGGAGGATGGACTGAAGGATGGATGGAAGCATGGATGGGTGGACGGAGGAATGGACTACAACATAAACACAATTGTGAAGATCAGGCAAAGTGTCACTAAGTGTAACTAATAACATTTACAAGCGTTACTGATATAACGCCGTACATCCAAAACAGACATCCAAAACAGACCCTATATCATTAACAACAACGTCGTATATATAGACCCTGAAGCTTAAAAACTTCCTCATAATTCAAATACGAGTGATTAATGCGCCATTGAATGTTAAAATGAATTATTTCCATGAACAAGTGTGCGAAATTGTAAGGTGCTGGTGCATATTTTGACTACAGATAATATTCTTTCGGTTATGAAAGGAAATAAACTGTATTTACATCGATTATGTAACAAAGCACGGACAGTTCTATGTAGAGCATGGCATGTGAAAGGTATTGAGCAGTGTAATGTTTCTTATCAAGATTTCAGGAGAACCGGCATTAATATTGGTGGATAATGAACATAATTATTATCCGTCGCAAAGTTGCAATTTCAAGATTCAAGTGTCGGCAAAATAGAGATGATAGAGAATTTACGTACATATCTCCCAGGCATAAATGCAGGTCATTCACAATTGTTTATTTTACAATTATGCCATGTGCCAGCTCTCCTTATCTGTACTGTACCACTTCTCTTTCCGTGGATAATTTATTTCTTCCAGAAATGATTAATAAGATTTCTATCCCGCACATTTGCCAGAATAATAATTAGAATCTTGAGATATGCATTCATACTCTAGGATCAGGATAGTTTGTGGTTAATTCAGCGGAAATACGAACTGTCGATGGCAATGCTGATCTCTCGTGTTCTAAACTCGTGTAGGCCATTGATTTTAACAGAGACGAAAAAAAAAAATGGAGAGGACATAACTCATGGCACTGAATAAGTTAATAATGCAATTTATTTCTATGAAAGCCACTTAATGACAGATTTCTTCATGCAATAAGTATGTGTGTCTATGTGTATGTGTGTGTGTATGTGTGTGTGTGCTTAATCTTTAAATCCCAAGAAAGTAGGATCGTCTCGGCATTAAGAGCCGCCCAGTTTTGGTGAGAGGTGTCTTTGTGGACATTTCGACTTAGGAAATACTGCTAGCGGCATCTTTGCCTACTCTTCAACTGACTGACAAACTATCAAGGGTTCTTTAACGTGCGCAACGTACACACAGGACTTCTGAAATGTAATCGTCCCATCAGAGAAGGCTAGACGTCAGGCTTCCATAGCCAAGTAATCAGTGGGCCATTGAATCACTGAAAAAAGTGCCGGTTCTAATCCTCAGATTTTTCCCAACCTCCGGCAGGATTCAAATTTTGAACCTGCAACGTCAGTTCTTCGCCGAGGAGCAGACACCCAACCCCTCGACTACGGCGACCCCAGGCCATGAAGTTTTGTATCACCTAAATCCTTTATCTAAACAAGGGAATCGATTTTGTTAGGTTTCGTCTTATTGAAAATAATTGAAATTAGGATAGTGAATTGTTTCTTATTTTAGCCATCAGAACGTTTCCTAGATCTAAGTCGTCACAATCTGCCGGTTAGGACATTCATTATTACCTAACAAGTGACGTGTACTCATGGAGTACTTGTACCTTCCTGTACATTTGTGTATTCTTGTTTGTTTATCTGTTTGTTTGTTTTGTTCTTGTTGTTATTCCTGTGGAAGGTTAAGATAACATCCAAAGCATTCATAGTGACATGGAAATGAATCTGAAATCTTGTCACCATCTCTCATCAAAGCTGGGCTATTATGAACAGAAATCGGCATGATCATTCTTGCAAAGTGGTTCGCCTTTATGTGGCTGATAGCTCCTTCAACAAGCCCGAGCATTTTTTTTTTGTTTTGTTTTGTTCTGTGCATTCCATCATTGTAACTCTTTGTTCATGTGGATAGCTAGATAACTTTTTGTATGTGAAAGCTAAGGGATGCTGATCTTCGCTCTCAAATGAAAAAAAAAAAAGTTTATTTTCGGATGAAAAACTTTTATCTGCCGTCTGACTGAGGCAAGCGATATTTTTATATATATATATATATTAATAATCACTTTTTTAAACACCAGCTTTCCACGAAAAACGCAATGGTGATAACGGCAATCAGACATTTCCTGATGTTGTCCCCTTTGAAGAGATGATGAAACATGTGATAAAAGGAATTTTAAAAAGCGACAAAGAACCTGAAGTCAGAATACCTTACTTAGGGCTGCATTCTTTGTATTTAGAATCTGCCTGGTAAGAAAGTTATGAAATATTGGAAGGAAGGGAGGAAGAAAGGAAGGAGGAAAGATGAATGTATGGATGTAATAATGTGTGAATGGATGGATGGATGGATGGATGAATGGATGGATGGATGGATGGATGGATGAATGGATGGATGGATGGATGGATGGATGGATGGATGGATGGATGGATGGATGGAAGTAATGATGTGTGGATGTCATGATGGATGGATGGATGGATGGATGGATGGATGGATGGATGGATATTTCATTCCCTATTGAAACATAAGGAACACACATCAGACTGCAGAAGATCACAGCAGCTCTCTAACAAGACGGTATAGATGACCAAGATGTAAAATAGTTTTTGCAAAATCCCCTGTTCATCCGATTTGTCCCGGGCGTATTTATCAATATTATTTTTATCTTTTTGTATACTGCTACTGCTACTGCTAATCATACAATCAGCGTTCGTATTTTTGCAGCTGTCGTAGGTGGTTGGACGATATGAGAGAATTCTCATGAAGTGTCAATTGCAACAATCAATTAGTGATATGAATAAGACAAAAACAAAAACAATTCATTTTTCGAGTCTTGAAAGCCTAATAGAGTCCACTGATAACCCGGGAAATCACATCGACCCATGCCCTTGGCCTTGCCCCTGCCGTAGGTTTGCCTCACTTCTTGGGCGTGACCCTGTAACAGTGGGTAGGAAATTTAAGACTAAAACTTTTAGCTATGAGCCTATTGAACCTCCACGCTTTCTAAATAATACTAGTAGAGTGGTGTAAATGATTTGAGAGGGAGGGGGGGGGGGGGACATCGAAGTAACTATAAGCCATGAAATATGAAGTCTCTCTCAATAATGCCTCCTGAAGGGCTTGTTCTTTGGTCTCAGATGTGTCCTTGGCGCCTGTATTTTCTATTTGATAAGCTAATATTCATGTAGAAATACTTTCTTTCTTTCATTTCACTGAATCTAAATTAGTAAGCTCCCCAATCAAAGTGCAGTGATTGTTTATAACATAATTTTTACAAAATCCACGTTCAATGCAGCAGTTGGTGTTATCTATAAGAAGAAAATAAACGAGTTGGCAATACAACCTTTTCCATCATTTTGATGGAGAATCTTGCACAATTTTGACTACCCTCCATCTATAAAAAAAAAAAAGTCTGCAGTTAATAATATTTTAGTCCTAGTAACATTCTGGAGCTACAGTCTGGCACAGATGTCATAATAACCCGTACCAGCTCCCCCTCT